>CAJHQQ010002483.1:0-63903 GCA_905132885.1 Moricandia moricandioides
ATCAATTTTGTTCTTAGGAACAAATTTATCATGAAAGGCAAAATCATCAGTTTCTCCTGATTTTACGAAAAAGGTGCCAATATGTTAATCATTCCATTTACAAAAAATTTGGACCTCGTTTCCTGGATCAAGAGAGTTTTTTAAGTATATATGATTTTTCGCAAACAGTTTGGCTTTACCCAACCCAATACACAATACCATGATAAACAAAAAGCACGAGAAATGATTCATCATTTCAGTTAATCAATATTTTTTGTTATGGAGGATATATATTTTTAAAAATAAGATATGCCAATTTATACAATGGCGTCTATATATATATATGTATGTTATAAAAATAATTCGTGAAAATATTAATTAACCGTTTATATTATGTATTCTAAATCTGACAAATAAGGGTGAATACATAATATAAACGGTTAATTAATTTTGGTTTGTTACTACTTTGAACTTTTAATATCTTTGACTATAATTTTAAGAAATTAATGCAAAATCTTTCTATTATTAACTTTACTAAATTTCTGTTTAATCTTCTTTTTAATATATATATATATATATATATATATATATATATATATATTTATATATATATATATATATATATAATTCTTACTTCTTACTATATGCAACGAACATATTGAATTTTTAATTCAACAATTAAATGCTCACAGTGAACTTAATGAAATAATGAAATAGAGTATGTGGATTCAATTCTGTTGAAAAGTTTTGACTAATTGATAGTTAAAAATATAGGGCTACAAGTGACACATGTCTTCATTTGAGGCAATGTATATATTAGATAACGATATGTGCTATAATATTATTGGATGTAATAACTATAATTTTTTCATCTTAATTATTTGAAGCCAGTTTTTTATAATGAACTATTTTTTATTACATTATATATCAAAATTTATCCTTTTATATCTTATAAAAAGAGAAAACATTATTCATTTTGCATATTAAATTATTTAGTTTAATAATGTTTATTTATTTTATCATTGTAAAAATTTAGTTAATATAAATAAAATGAATAATTTTTTGTTAAAAATGCAAGTTTTTATTGTTTTGTTCATTTATATCCAAAAATATAGACTAATATAAAATAACAATATAAAGCCCAAATTTTAGGGTAAGATGTTGAATTGTTTAAGCAAAACTATTCTAGATAATAAAAATGATATATATGTTGAATTATTATGTGAAAGAAAGAGAAGATTATGTGAAATTTTTAATTTTTAATTTTCTTATTCTTTACCCTAAACTATTAACAATATATTTAGTAACATATTAATATTTTTAATCAAGAGTTAACTTCCAATTCAAAAAATGAACAGAAAAAAGAGAAAAACAGTGAAGATATATAATATTATAAAATCACAGAAAATTCAAGAAATTTCAAAAAAATCTATAAAAATTTATTTAAAATATTTTTTTCACGTTTCATCAAACCCACAAAAACAAATATAAAATAATGGATCTCACCGATTCTTGGTCTTTATTCTTAGTCACTACTTGTAAATTTAGAAAATAATTAAATAGCAACCAAGTAATAATTTAATGAACATACATAATACAATATAGTAATACAAAAATTTAGAAAATGAAAAGAAAAATTTCATAAAAACACAAAAGGAAAATATATTTACAATATTTTTTACAGCTTTCGCCTAGCCCAACGAAATGAAAGGAATTTTTTATTTTTTTTACCAGATTCAAGTTTAGGGAAACTGAACGAACTGATACAAAATCACAACAAAAGACCAATACATAATCAAAATATAGATTTCAAAAATAATTTTGAACAACAAAAGAAAACATTATAAAACAAAGAAAAAACAAAAATTTAGTGAGAATATATAATATAATAAAAGGTACATAGGAAAAAATATTAAAATTAAAAAGTAGTAGAATCCTTTTAAGATGTTTTTAATTTTTATCAAATCAACATCAACAAAGTAAAAGCAGCGAACATGACAATAGAATTTTTTTTCTTTTTTCTTTATTTTTGACAAAATAGTTTTTTTTATTAATCACTAAGCTCAGCGAAGAATTAACTCACAATCAAAGTAATAGATTTCAAAAAAAATTTTGGAAAAAGAAAAATATAACAAGATATAAAAATAAAAAAATAAATATAAGAACACCAATGAAAAATTGTCATGGTATAAATAAGAGAGTTGAGGTTGTTGTATCTGAAATAAATTTGAATTTTTGTAATAAACAATTAAGCTCCGAATTCCAGAAAAAAAAATCAAGAATAAATTTAATCTTGATACGAAAAGTTATGTTACTTAAGTACCTAAAAATCATAGAATCAAATGTCATGGCTCTTATTTCTCATCATCAAGTATAGTCTATGAGCTTTAGCAAATGTGATGGTTATACTATGTTATATTTCAGTGTAATAATTTGTATTTGTTCAAGTAAGACGAATACAATGAACATATAAAATATTAGAAAGACAAATCTAAAACAAACATCAGTTGCAATATCGATCTAGTGATATAGTTGTCAACTAAAGATAGTCACCAAAAAGTTTGACAAAGATGAAAAATGTTAAACAGAAAAAAAACATTCGGAAAACATCAACAAATATAAACCAAAAGTGAAAATTTGAATCAAATTCAAAGAATGAAGCTTGATTGCGTTGGTTGTGTCGGTAACACTGTGACCACCACTTGAGATTATGAAACAGCCTGAGAAACATAAAGTTAAGAACACTTCATCATCAAAACCAGAACAAAAACAGGTTCAGTGGATAAACACAAACCAAAACTGGCTTAATGAGATGAACACAAACAAGATCGACATATTGAATGAAACAATATAACTAAATATGACCACAATCAACCTCTTTTGTTTCTAAAACCAGGGATTTACTAATTAAAAGCAAAAAAACCTTAAAAAATATAGGATCATTCAAAATCAAAGCGGCATGCAATAGTTATGCGTGAGGGTGCACTTAGATAAAAGGTCAGTGGTCAAACTCAAAGCCGGATCTGTGGACACGCGTAGACTGGATTTGAAGTCCAAGAAGATATGTGAGTGGAGATGATGCGCCTCAGTACATGGATCCGGGCTGGGATGGCGACCATGTTGCACATCTCGACCCAACCGAGGTTTCCCATCAGATCATGTAGAACGTTCTAACCGTGCTGTCTACCGTATCGACCCACGGGCGTCTGGAATGGAGCAAAGGATGGAACCACGACGTGACGATGAAACTGACCGAACCACATGGGTTATTTCCTAACCAACTCGACAAGCTAAGATTGATGGTCGAGCCAGAAGCCAATTGGGATGAGAAGAATCCGAAGATGACTGAATCTTCTCCCTTTTGGCCCTTTTAGTTCGTACCACGTATCCGGACAACCAAACTGATGCCTTTGATTCGGTGTTTGATACATTGATGAACTTGTTTCTCAGACATTTCTCTAAAGCAAGGATACTTAAGCTTTCTAAAGATTTGTCTCATGCGGAAACTCAGTTTGTTCGTGTGGAACACCCGGTGAGCCGTATGGATCGAACAGCTCAGGTCCTGATCCTTACCGTCATGGACCAGACTGGTACGGATGAACCTGGACAGTAGGCGAAGGATCACTTTGACCAGTCCGCATGAAACAAAGAGTTCTTTGACTATCTTTTAATTCTAGTCTTTGTTGTTTTCCTAGATGTTATTTTCCACAAAACTGTAAGTCTTTTCTTTGACCTTCTTCTATAATATGTAAACACATCTCATGAATAAAGCAATCGACTTTTCCCTTCTCTTTGAGTTTATCTCTTTGTTCTTTGTTTAGAACATCTCTTTGTTTCTTGGTGCGTAATATCCAAGTAAATAGCCTCCTCTTTGTTGGACTAGTGCATCATATCTAGAAACAATTGGAGTTGGGAATATCAGCAGCCTTCCGCAAATGTTGTGCGACCCTTCAATCCATCATTTCTCCTTGATTGTATCCTGCATCTCGTGAGATCATATCCAACTAAGTCCGGCTGAGCGATCCTTCAATTTAGGGCGTATCAAAGTGGTATCAGAGCTACTCAACTGGTACTTATTTAATCGTCTTCTCATCTTCCATTTCTAAACACTTATTCTTCTTTATATCTTAAATCCGGATCATCTTCTTCTTACCTTTGACGCTTCTAATAAAAAAAGAAAAAAAAGATCTGATTTTTGGCAAGGTGCTGGAAGAGAAATCCTGCCGGCTGAGGAGAAATCCAGCGTTGGAGTGGTTAATACAGATTTCACAAAAATCATTCTCTTATCTTTCTATCTATTTTCTTCCCTTGTTGCTTGGAAATTCTATTGGTTGCTTAGATTGGTTCTCTTATAACTTTGAGAGAAAACTCTTGAATGACCATGTAAATTCTGAGAGAAACACTAAGTTGGTGAGAATAAACACCTGAATGTGTGAGGATTTTTTTTATCTGCTAGTCTTTGTGTTGAATATTTTCAGGAAACCATGGAATAGTGAAGAAGAAAGAGAACATCCAGGAAATTCTGTCGTTGGGTTATCTAACTTGCAAATGAGGGCATTGAATGACTCTATGACTAAATTTATGAATGCATGTCTAGAACAGATACACCAGATGCTTGATGAGATACAAGTTAGAAACAAACTCGTCCTAGAAGCACAGAAAGGAGAGAACGAAAAAGGAGAACCAATCGGTCGGATGAGGAGATCAAAGAGGAGGAGTTCCATGAGGACGATGACCGATCCATCAACCGACCTAGAAAAGGTCATAGAAACCGTGATCAAGGTGATGTTAATCCTTTTGATAGGAGAAATGAACGAGTTGATGATGGTTTAGGTGGTTTAAAACTGAAGATTCCAACCTTTGATAGCAAAAATGATCCTGATGCTTACCTTGAATGGGAGAGAAAAATTAAGTTAGTTTTTGATTGTAAAAACTTTTCTGAACTCAAGAAGGTTAGGTTAGCAGAAAATGACTTTACTGGATATGCTATTAACTGGTATGATCAATTTGTGACTCACAGAAGAAGTACAGGTGGACGACCAATAGCTTCATGGGATGAGCTCACTCTCTTGATGAGGAAACGGTTTGTGCCGATCCACTACCACATAGATATCCACCATAAACTCAGGCACTTGCTCCAAGGAACCAAATCTGTGGAGGACTATTTCCAGGAGATGAAAATCTTAACGATCAAGGCGGATGTTGATGAGACCTTTGAAGCTACCATGGCAAGTTCCCTGCCAACCTCAACCGGGACATTCAGGACATAATGGAGCTTCAGGAATATGAAAGCTTGGAGCATATCTTGCACAAGGCGGTTCTGATAGAACATCAAGTCAAGAGGAGGGGCCTTTCTAAACCATCCTTTGCTCGAAAATCAAGTTATCAAGACGAAGGTAAGTCTCCAGCCCCATCAAATTTTGTTTTTAAGAATGATGCTCCTGCTTGTTTTGACAGAGGAAAGCTAGTAGAGACCAAAAACAAGGCAAGATACATTCAGTGCTTTAGATGTTAAGGTCTTGGACACTATGCCAACAAGTGTCCGAATCAAAACGTGATGATTCTCTTATAGAATGGTGAAGTAGATTCTGATGAAGAGAATGAGGACAAGGAAGATCTTGGTTTAATCTTTGATTAGTAGGAAGAGCCATTCGATTACCCATATCAAGGACCACTCCTAGTCAATAGGAGAACATTGGACGATTACCTAGGTCCACTTCTTGTGACTAGGAGATCATTGAGCATTCAGCCTATGACCAATGATCGAGAACAAAGGGAGAATTATGTTCACTCTAGATGTTTGGTTACAGATAAGGTTTGTTCTTTTATTATTGATGGTGGCAGTTGTACTAATGTTCCTAGTAACAGTCTTGTTAGGAAAATTGGACTTGAGACTAGACCACTTCCTCGACCTTTTAGATTGGAATGGTTGAATGAAGCTGGAGAGAAGTACGTGAATGAGCAAGTCATGGTTCCTCTTACCATTGGCCGATATGAAGACGAGGTCCTTTTCAATGTCCTTCCCATGGATGCATGCCACATCCTTCTTGGACGACCTTAGCGATTCGATAAGAAAGCAGTCCATGATGGTTACACCAACCGACATTCCTTTGATCATAAAGGAAATTAGATAAGAAACTGGTCCATGATGGTTACACCAACCGACATTCCTTTGATCATAAAGGAAAGAAGACCACTCTTGTTCCATTAACTCCAATGGAGGTTCATCAAGACCAGATCCAATTGAAGAAGATCCGAGACAAAGAACATAACCAGCAGAACCTGAGGTATCTCCTAAGAATTCAAACTTATTTCTCAAGGAAATTTAGGTAAGGAAAGCTTTGTACTATCAACAACCATTTATTTTGCTGGTTTATAAAGAAAAACTGATAGTTTCTTCTGAATTTTCACAGGAGCTTTCGAGTGATTTGATACATGTCTTGCATGAATTTTCAGATGTCTTTCAAGATGTGAACCCTAAGGGATTGCCACCAGTGAGAGGCATAGAACATCATATTGACTTCGTTCCATGTGCATATCTTCCAAACCGTCCAGCTTATCGAACGAACCCGGTGGAAACAAATGAACTTCAAAAGAAGATTGGAGAGCTTCTTGAGAAAGACTATATCAAGGAAAGCCTTAGAGCATGTGCCGTGCTTGTTCTCCTTGTACCTAAAAAAGAGGGCTCTTGGCACATCATGTTGGCTGCCGTGCCATCAACAACATTACGGTAACGTATATAGATCCAATCCCTAGGATTGATGACATGCTAGATAAATTGCATGGTTCCTCTGTTTTCTCTAAGATATATTTAAAAAGTGGCTATCACAAAATTCGCATGAAAGAAAGTGATGAGTGGAAAACTGCATTCAAAACTAAGCTAGAATTTTATGAATGGCTTGTCATGCCTTTTGGCCTTACGAATGCTCCTAGCACATTCATCCGTTTGATGAATCATATCTTGCGGTTCTTTATTGGTCATTTTGTTGTTGTCTACTTTGATGACATTCTTTATCTATAGCAAGAGTCTTGATGATCATAAGCTGCATTTGAAATTTGTTCTAGCACTTCTTAGTATTGACAAAACGAGACAAGAAGCTTAGATATAAGGTGGTCCGTACAACCTTGCCAAACAAGTCTTACCGTACAAGCTTGTGTCTCAAGTTACCAAGGACTCAGCAAGCTTACCTTGGAAGGCAAGAGAGATTCAAAATCGCCTAAGGAGGTTCCAGAAGCAAGGGAACCGTTGAAGATATTTTGGAAGAGAAAGAATGATTTAAATAAGAAAGGTCACATGTTCCTTTTAAAGAGAAGACCGTTGGGGACCTGTCCCTTTCCCTAGATCAGACCAACTTAGTTTATTCTTATTCTTGTTGTCTTTACTTGGGCAAGTTATGCCTTTAAATATGTATTGTGGGGTTCCATACTTAATTAAGGAAAGCAGTTCCTTCCTCTCTCTCTCTATTGCTACGATCTCTCTCTCTCTCTCTAACTCTCTACTCTCTCTCTCTCTTCTCTCTCTCTCTCTCTCTCTCTCTCCTCTCTCTCTCTCTCTCTCTCTCTCTCTCTCTCTCTCTCTCTCGTCTCTCTCTCTCTCTCTCACATTCAACTTCATCCCTCTCTCTCTTGTTCATCAGTGTTCTTCATTTACTTTCATGGTATCAGAGCATTAAGCTCCTAAACCTTTGTTTTTCTTCCGCAAACACTCTCTACTCACTTCATTCTTCATTTCATCCGATTACTTCTTGCTTATCTTGAAGAACACTCTTTTATCCAGTGGATATTAAGACTTTTCTTGCGAGTTTCTAGGTTGTTCTTCAACTTCTCTCTCTATTCCTCTTCATTTAACTTCATATTCTTACCATATAAAGATAGATTAGCTTGTACCTGCTTGTTTTCTATCCTGTCCAGTGTTAAGAATTCTATTTTCTACTCAGTTCACTCTATTACCCACTGGACAATAGCAAGTCAAAATGGAGCAACAGAAGCAAATGGTCATTCCAGTCACTTTGAAGGGTTTAAACTACCTACTATGGTCGAGATTGACCAAAACAGCCCTTGGTGGAAGAGGTCTATGGGAGCATATCACCTCAGGAGAAGCCCCAAGACAAATCACTCAAGGAGAAGATGGCAGGGAGGTTGTAGTGACAGATGAAGGCAAATGGACTCAAGAGGATCTCATGGTGCTGTCTGTCTTGCAAAGTTCTCTGGATGGTCCCATTATGGAAGCCTACTCCTACTGTGAGACAGCAAAGGAGTTGTGGGACACCCTTACAAAAAGTTTATGGAAACACCTCAAACCTCAGCAGAGTCTTTGAAGTGAAGAAGGCAATCAACAACTTGCATCAGGAGGATATAGACTTTACCAAACACTTTGGAAAGTTCAGAGCATTGTGGGCTGAGCTTGAGATGCTGAGACCAAGCTTCACTGATTCTATCACCCTCAATGCCAGACGTGAGGAGGACAAAGTATTTGGGTTACTCTTGACTCTTAATCCCACTTTCAATGATGTTATCAAACACATTTTAAGAGCTAAGGAGCTGCCCAGTCTGGATGATGTGTGTGCTCAACTTCAGAAAGAAAAAGGGTCTGATGGGCTTTTTGGAGGAAAAGGAGATCTATACATGGCCAGTAAGGCTGAGAAGATGGAAAGTGTTTCAGCTAACAAGGCTTTCTACAAACCAGGAGGTGGAGGGGATAAGCGCATGGCTTATGAACATTGCAAGAAGCAAGGACATTCCAAGAACAACTGCTGGATTCTTCACCCTCATCTCAGGCCACCAAAGTTCAATCATACCAGAGCTCATGAAGCAAGGGCCCAAGACACTCAACCAAACTTTTGACCTATGTGCATGAGGGAAGAAGGGAGAGCAATGGTCTCAACAAAAACACATGTGGTTGGGTACTTCTCAAGATACATCTCAACTTCCTACTAATGATGCCTTCATCGCAAGTCAGACATTGAGGCCCTCATAAAGGCTCTCAATGCAAACTTTGGTAACACTAGTATTAATGCTTTAAACTCTATACACAATGCATCACAAACTAATAGACCTTTGATCATTGACTCTGGATATTCAAACCATATGATTAGGGATGCTCAACTCATTAGTGATGTCAAACCAGCTCTAGGTAGTGTAGTGATTGAAAATGGTGATACCTATTGAGGGAATAGGAAATCTGAATCTGTTTAATAAGGAATCTCAAGCCTTTTACATGCCTACTTTCACATCCAACTTACTATCTGTTAAGAGAGAAAATAATGATCTTAATTGCAAGGTTGTCTTCAGTCCTAATGATGTGTGCTTTCAGGATATTAAGACCAGTAAGATGCTGGAGAAAGGTGTGAGCAAGGGAGAATTTTATTTACTTGAAGACACCAAGCTTAGATCAGCTTCCTCTTGTGCTTTTAATTCAGCCTCTGTTTTAGCTAGTGATGTGTTATGGCATGCTAGATTAGGTCACCCTCATTCTCGTGCCTTAGGACTGATGTTACCTAATCTATCTTTTAAAAATGAAAGTTGTGAGGCTTGTATTCTTGGTAAACATTGCAAATCTGTTTTTCCTAAATCTTTGACTATCTATGAGAATTGCTTTGATCTAGTTCACTCTGATGTTTGGACAGCCCCATGTGCATCTAGAGAAAATCATAAGTACTTTGTTACATTCATAGATGAAAAATCAAAGTATACATTGCTCACCCTGATTCAAAGTAAAGATAGAGGTTTAGAAGACTTTATAAACTTTCAAAATTATGTAACTGACCATTTAATTCCCATATCAAAATTTTAGGTCTGATAATGGTGGAGAATACACGAGCCATGCCTTCAAAAATCACTTAGCAAAACATGGGGTTATCCATCAAACCAGTTGTCCATATACACCACAACAAAATGGTGTGGTTGAGAGGAATAATCGCCACCTTATGGAGGTTGCAAGGAGCATGATGTTTCATACCAATGTTCCTAAAAGGTTTTGAGGAGATGTTGTAGTGTCAGCATGCTACTTAATCAACATGATTCCAACTAAAATCCTTCAAGATGTCTCTCCATTTTAGGTATTAAACAAAACCAAACCTCCTATATATCATTTGCGTGTGTTTGGGTGTGTGTGCTATGTCTTGACACCAGGGGAGCAGAGAAACAAGCTAGACCCCAAGAGTGTTAAGGCAATGTTCATAGGGTACTCCCACACACAGAAGGCATACAAATGCTACTCACCAGAATCAAGAAGAGTATTGGTCTCACGAGATGTGAAGTTTGTAGAATCCAAAGGGTAATATGATGATAAGAGTTGGGAAGACCTCCAGGATCTCTCTCATGGATGCTCGGATAGGGAAACCAACCTCAGAATCATTATGGAAAACTTGGGAATAAGTCAACCTAAGAATAGTGAAGAGGCTGGGAGAACTCATTCTCCAGCTGCTGATGAAACAGGACCAGTAGAATCATGTGCTAAGGGAGTCCATCCTGATCCTGAGTGGGGAAACTCATCTTAATCACAACAACAAAGAGATGATGATTCAGAGACAACACATGATCAAGATGGACTACCTGAATCTGCATCCCAACAGTCTAGTGAAGATCAAGATCAAGAAGAACATGTGGAGGCAGTAGTAGAAGAACAACATATTCAACCATTGAGGAGAAGTACCAGATTAAAGAGGCACCCATCTAATTGGATCAACACCAGAGTATACTTCAATAGTAATGCAGTTGCCTATCCCATACAAGCTATTTGCTCAATGGCATACTATCCTCAAGAGAATCAAGCCTTTATAAGTAACTTGGATCAAGAGTACATTTCAAGGTCTTATGAGGAGGCAATGGCTCTGGATGAATGGAGAGCCTCAGTTGGGGATGAGATTAACGCTATGATCAAGAATGATATCTGGTATGAAGCTGAACTCCCCAAAGGAAAGAAAGCTGCTACAAGTCGCCTGATCTTCACTATCAAGTACTTAACTAATGGAAAACCAGAAAGAAAGAAGACAAGGCTGGTTGCAAGGGGATACACTCAGTTCTATGGAGAAGACTACCTAGACACATTTGCTCCAGTGGCCAAACTTCACACCATAAGGATTGTTCTTGCCTTGGCAGTCAACTTGGAATGGGATCTACGGCAAATAGATGTTAAGAATGCTTTTCTACAAGGTGAATCAGAAGATGAAGTGTATATGCATCCTCCTCCTGATCTAGAGGGAATGGTGAAACCAGGAAATGTATGGAGATTGACGAAGGCTATCTATGGATTAAAACAATCCCAAAGAGCTTGGTATCACAAGCTAAGCACAACCTTGAATGGAAAGGGATTCAGGAAATCAGAGGCAGATCATACTCTGTTCACACTTTCAAGTCAGCAAGGGATTGTGGTGATTCTAGTCAATGTTGATGAGATAATCATCACATGAGATGACAAGGAAGATATTATCTCAAAATTTTTTTTCTTAAATCAGCATTTGATATCAAAGATTTGGGTGAGTTAAAGTACTTCCTAGGGATTGAAATATGCCGCTCTAAAGAGGGGCTTTTCTTATCCCAAAGGAAGTACACACTTGATCTTTTAAATGAGGCAGGAAAACTTGGAGGAAGAGTAGCCAAAACCCCCCTTGAAGAAGGGTACAAAGTATTGCGTGAGGGGGAGTTTGAAGATGAACCGTTTGAAGATGTAAAGCTCTATAGGAAGATGGTTGGGAAGTTAATCTATCTAACCATCACAAGACCAGATATCTGCTTTGTTGTAAACCAAGTCAGCCAGCTTATGCAAGGTCCCAAGGTTCATCACTGGAATATGGTTGAGAGAATTTTGAGATATCTATGGGAAGCTCTAGGCCAAGGTGTATGGATGGGGTGCAACAAGAGCACATAAATTTTGGGATATTGTGATGCAGATTGGGCTGGTGATAGATTAGACAGGAAGTCTACAACATGCTACTGTACTTTTATTGGAGGCAACTTAGTCACTTGGAAGAGCAAGAAGAAAAATGTTGTATCATGTTCAAGTGATGAGACAGAGTATAGGGAAATGAGGAAGCTTACTAGTGAACTCATTTGAATCAGGAACCTGCTAACAGACTTTGGCATAGAGACAACACTGCCAATCATCATGCATTGTGATAACCAAACAGCCATACATATAGCATCAAACTTAGTGTTTCATGAAAGGACAAAACACATTGAGGTGGATTATCACAAAGTAAGACAAGCTGTGGAGCAAAAGATCATATTACCTTGCTATACAAGAAGTGAAGATCAACTAGCTGAAATCTTCACCAAAGGAGAAAGTATCAAAGTCTGTGAGTACATTCACCCAAGGTTGGGACTCATAGACTTGTCTCGATCATGATCCTCTCAGCTATGAAGCATCTACTCTTTTTCCTTGTGTGTTTTTGTCCAATTGGGTTTTACACACAAAGGTTTAAATGAAGGATGTCTTCATGGTTCCAAGCTTAACCATACCTTATGTCTAAGCTTGAGGGAGAGTATTGACAAAAGCAATAAGGAGACAAGAATCTTAGATATGAAGTGGTCCGTACAACCTTTCCAAATAAGTCTGACCGTACAAGCTTGTGTCTCAAGTTACCAAGGACTCATCAAGCTTACCTTGGAAGGCAAGGGAGATTCAAACTTGCCTAACGAGGTTACAGAAGCAAGGGAACCGTTGAAGATATTCTGGAAGAGAAAGAATGATTTAAATAAGAAAGGTAACATGTTCCTTTTAAGGAGAAGGCCGTTGGGGACATGTCCCTTTCCCTAGATAAGACCAACTTAGTTTATTCTTATTCTTGTTGTCTTTACTTGGCAAGTTATGCCTTTAAATATGTATTGTTGCGTTCAATAATTAATTAAGGAAAGCAGTTCTTTCCTCTCTCTCTCTATTGACTACGAATCTCTCTCTCTCTCTCTCTCTCTCTCTCTCTCTCTCTCTCTCTCTCTCTCTCTCTCTCTCTCTCTCTCTCTCTCTCTCTCTCTCTCTCTCTCTCTCGGATTCAACTTCATCCCTCTCTCTCTTGTTCATCAGTGTTCTTCATTTACTTTCACTTAGGAAAGAGAGGTTGTTTGCTAATCTTAAGAAATGCTCTTTTTGAACAGATCACATTGTTTTCTTAGGATTTGTTGTAGGTGCTGATGGAATCAGGATGGATGAAGAAAAGATCAAGGCCATTCGTGATTTGCCTACTCCAAAAACCGTTGGAGAGATAAGAAGCTCTCATGGGCTAGTTGGGTTCTACCGGAGGTTTATCCAGAACTTTAGCACAATAGCCGCCCCACTCACTGAAGTGATCAAAAAGAATGTTGGGTTCAATTAAGAGTAAGCTCAAGAGGATGTTTTTCAGATACTTAAGGGAAGCTAACTCAAGCTTCTTTGCTCTGTTACCTTAGGCGTGGGTATTGGTGCTGTGTTGATGCAGGAAAAGAAGCCCATTACCTAGTTCAGTGAGAAATTAGGAGGAGCCACGCTCAATTACCCCACTTATGACCAAGAGATACACGCTTTGGTGAGGGTTCTCCAAACATGGAAGCATTACCTTTGGCTAAAGGAGTTCGTGATTGACACAAATCACCAATCCTTGAAGCACCTCAAGGGCCAGGAGAAGTTGAACAAAAGACACGCATGTTGGGTTGAATTCATTGAGACCTTTCCTTATGTCATCAAATACAAATAAGGTAAGAAAAACGTAGTGGCTGATGCCTTGTCAAGGAGGTATGTTCTTCTTTCAACCCTTGAAACTAAGTTTCTTGGATTTGAATTCATTAAGGACTTGTATTCAACTGACAATGATTTCAAGGAGATTTTCAGAAAATTTTCTAAGGCCGCTTATGGGAAATATTACCAAATGTCTGGGTTTTTTATTCTTTGATAACTGTCTTTGTATGCCCCCAATGTTCTTTGAGAGAGTTATTTGTCAGGGAAGCACATATAGGTGGCATGGGACATTTCGGAATCAAGAAGACCCACAAGGTGGTTCATGAGCATTTCCACTGGCCGAGCCTGATGAAAGACGTGGAAAGGATATGAAGCCACTGTGTGGTTTGCAAGAAAGCCAAGTCCAAGGCACAAAACCAAGGTTTGTACTCAGCATTACCCATTCCATCTCATCCTTGGCTTGGCATTTCTATGGATTTTGTGCTAGGATTTCCTAGATCTAAGGCTGGTAGAGATTCTATCTTTGTGGTGGTAGATAAATTTCTAAAATGGCTCATTTTATCCATTGTCACAAAACGGATGATGTTGTGTATGTTGCATAACTATTCTTTAGAAATGTTGTTAGGTTGCATGGCATACCTATGATGATTGCTTCTGATAGAGATGCTAATTTCCTTAGTTATTTTTGGAAAATTTTGTGCTCTAAGCTAGGAACATGACTGTTATTCTCAACCACTTGTCACCCTCAAACCGATGGTCAAACTGAGGTTGTGAACATGATTTATCAGCTTTACTTAGTTCCTTGATTAAGGAAAACCTTAGCCTTTGGGAAGAATGTTTGGCACATCTAGAATTTGTATACAATCATTTTGTGCATTATGCTACCAAGTTTTCTCCATTTGAGATTGATTATGGTTTTAACCCTATGCCTCCACTTGATATTTTTCCTTTGCCTTTGAGTGAAAGGGTTTGTATAGATGGGAAAAAAAAGTGGAATCCATTCAGAAGCTGCATGATAAGGTTCGTGCCAACATTGAAGCCCAAACAAAGATCTATGAGAGAAAGGCAAACAAGAAAAAGGAACAAGGTCGTTTTTGAGGAAAGTGATCTTCTTTGGGTACACTTGAGGAATGAACGATTCCCAGAAGAGAGGAAGTCTAAGCTTATGCCGCGCATTGATGGGCCATTTCCGATCATCAGAAAAATCAGTGACAATGCCTATCAGCTTGACTTGCAAGGTAAGTACGACATCTAATCTAGTTTCAATGTTTCTGATATTTCTTCATTTGTTTCAGATGTTCCAGATTTGTGGAAAATCCTTTTGAAGAGGATGGGAATGATGCACCTCAGTACATGGATCTGGGCCCGGATGGCGATCATGTTGCACAGCTCGACCGAACTGAGGTTTCCCCATCAGATCATGCCGACTATGCCGACTGTGTTGTCTACCGTATCGACCCGCGGGCATCCGAATGAAGCTAAGGATTGAACCACGACCTGACGATGAAACTGACCAACCTACATGAGTTAATTCCCAACCAACTCGACAAGCTAAGACTGATGGTTGAGCAAGAATCCACTTGGGACGAGGAGAATACTAAGACGAACGAAGCTTTTCCCTTTTGGCCCTTTTGGTTCGTAACGCCTGTCCCGACGACCAAAATGATGCCTTTGATTCAGTGTTTGATCCACCGATGGACTTGTATTTCAGACATTTCTCTAAGGCAAGGATCCGTAACTTTTCTAAAGACTTATCTCATGCGGAAGCTCAGTTTGCTCGTGTGGAACACTTGTCGGGCCGTACGGATCAAATAGCTCACGTCCCGATCCTTACCGCCATGGACCAGAGTGGTACGGATGAACCTAGACAGTAGGCGAAAGGTCACCTTGACCAGTCCGCGTGGAACGAAGAGTTCTTGACTATCTTTTAATTTATAGTCTTTTTTGTATTCCTAGATGTGTTTTTCCACAAAACTTTAATTTTTTTCTTTCACATTGCTTCTATAAATATGTAAACACATCTCATGAATAAAACAATCGATTTTTCCCTTCTCTTTGAGTTTATCTCTTTGTTCTTTGTCTAGAACATATCTTTATTTCTTGGTGCGTAATATCCAAGTAAATAGCCTCTTATTTGTTGGAATAATGCGTCATATCTAGCAACAATTGGATTTGGGAATATCAGCAACCTTCTGCAACTATTGTGCGACCCTTCAATCCATCATTTCTCCTTAATTGCATCCTGCAATTTGTGAGATCATATCCAACTAAGTCCGGCTAAGTGATCATTCGGTTTAGGGTGCATCAGAAGACCCTTTGTAAATATGTATGTTTACTGACTTGATGATGGTACATGAAGGACTCGAACATGGCCTATGTCAATGCGTTCCCAAACCAATTGTATGTCTATCTCGGAAGGCTTTGTGGGTTGGTGTTGAACTAGATTCGTGGAGAGATAAACAATACTTACATTTTTGCATTAGACTATTGTTGTGGTAGTCAAGGGGAAGTATAGCTCGAGTAGCAAGTTCTATATCCATGTTACATTAGAGATAGCATTGCGACGCCTCTGTACTCTGCTTCTGCGCGAGACTGTGTGGTGTCGTTTGGAGGAGCAATAGATTAAGTTTTTACCATGGAATATGAAGTACCCATAAGTGGAGCGTCTTGTTGTTGGGAAGCCTGCCCAATCGGCGTCAGAATAGGCTGTGAGGGCTTGAGACGTGTTTAGCATGAGTTGGAGGCCATGGGCCAGTATTCCTTTAATATAGCGAAATGTTCACTTCAAGGCATTGTAATGTGACTCAAGTGGTGCATGCATGAAGAGGCACACTTGTTGTACGGTAAAAGAGATGTCGAGCCTTGTGAAGGTGAGATATTGAATGGCACCGGAGAGACTCCGATATAAAGTTGGGTCTGACATTGGAGGGCTGCCTTCGTCTGAGAGTTTAGCTCGTGCATCTTCTGGAGTGGTGAAAGGATTACAGTCTGTCATGTTTACCCGATTAAGGATCTCCAATGCATATGTATTTTGTTGCAAGAAATTACCGGCGTCATCGTATTTGATGGAGATGCCTAGGAAATATGGAAGTTTCTCGAGATCAGTCATTGCAAATTCAGTGTTGAGTAATGAGATGATGGAGTCACAAAGTGCTGGAGAAGAGGCGGTGAGCAAAATTTCGTCGGCATAAAAAATAAGATATGTGATTCCAGAGCTGTTGTGGTGGTGAGTGAAAATGGATGATTTGCAATTACTCTCCTTGAATCCCACACATGTTGCAAAAGATGCAAACCGTTGGTACCATACTCGGGGAGCTTTCCTAAGACTGTAGAGAGCTTTTTGCAACATACAAGCATGATCTGGTTTGGTTTCATCTCTGAAACCCAATGGTTGGTGCATATAAACCGTTTCCTCGAGGTCATCATTGAGGAAGGCTTTCTTTACGTCTAACTGATGGATTGGCCATTTCTTAGACAATATGATGTCCAATATGCGCCGTATTGCTGGTGGTTTAACAACATGACTAAAAGTCTCATTGCACTCGATTCATGGTCAATGATGTTTGCCTTTAGTCACCAAGCGTGCTTTATAGGGAGTTAGTTTACCTTCTGAGCCATATTTGTACCTATAAATCCACATCGAAGGCACATGTTTAACATTATTTGGCCGTAAGACCAGTGACCATGTTCTATTTTAAATCTGAGCATCATACACTTTTTGCGTAGCAGCTGCCAGTAAGGATCGCTGAGAGCTTGAAGATTGGAAGCAGGAAAAGGTGAAATGGCTTGAGCTGTGTGAGAGAGTGGATTGCGAGGTTTTGATATTCCCTGGTGACTACGAGTCACCATTTGGTGAGTTGTAGATGGAGCATCAGGAGGAAAAATGGGAGGTGGTTCAGGTTGAGTTATGTTTTGGATTGGGTTTGGCATAATGTTTATGATTTCTCATAACAGAGGAGAAGAAGGTGGAGGTGACGTATCTTGAGTAGGAGTTTGAGATGAGGATGATGTGTTTGAATATCAAGAAAATTTTATTTTTGTCAAAAATGACGTGACGGGAGATGATTACCTTTCGAGTGATCAAGTCGTGGCATCCGTAATATTTATGAGAGGTTAGGCAACCAAGGAAAACACAAGCTGTGGAGGGGGGGATAAAGCTTATGTTGTACTTTGGCTGTTAGGGTTGGTAACACAAACAGCTGAACACTCAAAGGTGTTGATATGAGGCTGTTTAATTTTTTTTGTGAAAGGTGTTTCATTTTGAATGGCTATAGGATGAAGTATATTGAAGAGATGAGCAGCCATATTAAGAGCTTCTACCCAATAACCTGTAGGCAAGTTGGCTTGAAAGAGAAGAGATCGTACAAAGTCATTTAGTGTACATAGAGTTCGCTCAGTCTTGCCATTTTGTTGTGAAGTATGAGGGCAAGAGAACCGATGAATGAAGTTATTGGAAGAGAAGTAGTTTAGGAATTGGGTGTTGTTGTATTCACCGTCATTGTCACACTGAAGAGATTTTATTTGGGAACCAAAATGGTTATGAATGTAAGCCGAGATATGTAGGAAAACTGTAAACACTTCAGTATCCTTTTTGAGTAGATAAACCCAGACATAGTGATTGTAATGATCTAGAAAGATAACATATTAATTTTCTCCCACCAATTCTAGGGACCGGAGAGGTCCACAAATATTAATGAATAATTTGAAAGGGTTCAAAGACATTGGATTGAACATAATCAAAAGGAAGTTTAAAATGTTTCCAAGTTGACAAGAATGATAAATGAAAAATCTGTTTTTGAGAATATAATCAATTCAGAAGAAAAAAAATATTTCATAGTATTATTGTCGGGGTGGCCAATAAGACTATACCACACCATTGAATTTACAGTAGAAGAAAGCAAAGCTTTCGGATAATAAGATATTGCAACCGTGAAACCAATGGAGTAAAGAGGTCCGTGGCTGTTATATCGGAGAAGGGGATTTCGAGTCGTCAATTCCTTAACCAAAAAACAAAAGGATCAAACCCAATTATCTTTAGTAAATTGACGTATTGAGATCTGATTTTTTTTACAGTGGAAGGACAAACATATATACTGTTGAGATGTGAAGGACCTTTAGTGGTAGAGATATAATGAAAACCAGTGGCCTTTGTGGGAAGAGAGGTATTGTTACTAATATACTATGAATTTTATTAGTTTTCGCCCATAGTATATATGGTTTTTTAGATACTATTATTTATTTTTGGAGTCTATTTAGAGTCTTTTCAGTTTAGGTACGTTTTACAGAAATTGGGAGATTATGAAGCATTTTGGAGCTTAATGATGAAGAAACTCGTAGTTGTTGAAGAAATCAGAAATCAGAAATCAGAGTCAAAATCCAAGAGAAGTGTCGATCGACACTACCTTCTTGGTATCCATCGACACCAAATAGAGTAGACGTGTCAAATTTTTCGTGACGGACTTGAAGTCAAGAAGATCCACATAATTATAAGATTACCCATGGCCGACCTAATACCTAATATTTATGTGTTTGCCCATTGTTTAGGCAAAATACAATCTTTTCTATTTTTTATCACAACATATTATTCTAGGGTTTTTAGTAGTTTGGGAGAGAAGATCAAGTCTCCTTTGGAGATTTGTATTGGAACTCCATTGTTTCTTACCTTATTCTATTTTGTGCATTCTATACAGATTGTTCTTATGTATTGCTTAATCATGTCTGAGTAGTTTCTCTTGTTAGGTTTAGGGTTTTATTAGGGTTTATATGTATTGCAGAGATATAGAATTGCTAGGGTGAATCTTTAGGATCATTCATCATAATTGGACTTATTTCTTGTGTTCTAAAGTAGCAAACTAGAACCCTCAACTTAGGATATTGATAACTACGATTGTAGGTTCACTACCTGATATTAATAATGCTGAGATAAGTTGTTAGATACATGCGACGGCTGGTATATATTAACCTAGTGAACATATTGATTAGAACGTTAATGTTTGCTTAGAGAACTATCGGTCGCCACTCATCCCATAGTATTGATCGATACTCAATACTTGTGCGCATGCAACATTTGGAACAAAGACTTAGTCATAGGATTAGACTCACAATAAGAGATGGATATATTACTATTGCATTTGAGTTCTGGGATTGTTTATCACACACCCTTAGCACCTATACATCACAATATTATTGCCTAAAACCTTAAGTCTAGCTACTTCATCTTATTGTATACAAACCAACTGTTATTATTTACTGCATATTGAATACTTTCCTAGCTTAATCTTAATATTAATAAGTCTACTGAGCGTTCAAGCTCCATGTGGATTTAATCTCTAACTACTACAACTGAACCTTAAATTTGAGAGAGAAAGTTTCTCATAGGATTAATTTGAGAGAACATCAAATTTGGCGCCGTTGCGGGGGAGCACTGGATTAACCGTTACACTTAATTGATAGATTTCACAACTCTTATACTAACGAAGGATGAGAACGGAGACCAGCATGACCGATATGGTCATATGCATAATGCATCAAGTCAAAGAGTGACTGATCAGAGGATTGTAATCCCTGAACCAGAGGAAGCTTCTGGAGCTTTAGCTGCTCATAATGTTGAGTCTACTCAACCTAGAACGTTGGCTGAATACAACCGTCTAGATCAATACTACGCCAACAGATCTGCTATTCGTCCTCTTTCTTTTTGACAGGGTGTGTTTATTGTTCTAGCAGGGTATAAATATCCTAAACAAATAACTATCAAATTAACCCTTAATCCTAACGCACAAAACAATACTCTTGCCAAGAGAGATCATGTGTAGTATTTAGGGATCGAAAGATACTATTGCACACAATAGATTTCTTATTTCTAAAGACTAAGCTTGGTGATTATATATATTGGTAACAAGTAATCAATTTAAGGAAATATTCCTTATTAGAAGGTATACATGCAATATGGAAATATGCTTATAATGTAAATATGATAATAGACTAACTACATGCAAATGTAAATATGCTAGATCTAGGGTTTCAATCTTAATGGATTATAGAGAATATGAAGCAAGAAAATGTAATTTTTTTAGAACTCAAACATAAACTATTATGACCCTTTTAATTCCAACTCTCATATGCGAGCAAAAAAAGACCATCGATCGACGGCTAAGGTCTGATGTCGATCGATGGTGAAATCAAAAGGAAGTGTGAACAAGATTTGATATATTCACCAAGATAATTAGACAAGTTCTCGCATGCGCCTAATAACCTAGTTCAATAGAGTCTATTCTGACATAGAATATACTCTTGTAGTCGTTCATGTTCTACTTTCAAGATCCTAGTTAGCTGCTCCAGAATGCAAGCATTAAATACAACTCAATTGATGGATATTAACTTAACCTAGCAATCCTACTTTTGGGCTAATCCATGACAGCTAGCATTCAACCTTAAATATAGTTGATAACTACTCAAACATAATTAAAGTAAGAACAATAGTCTGAATATAATGCATATATAAAGTACTAGGGTTCCAATACAAATCTCCCTAAGGAGTTGTAAATCTTCTCCCCTAAAAACTCTAAAACTATAATGGAATGCTGATGCACACAATCTGCCACTTGCACACACGCACACCTCGCTGCCTTTTCTTGGTGTCATACATAAAGTATAAATATAAAACCCAAAAATCTAGGTCAAAACTCGTCCAGGGGTAATCTTGTAATCTTGTGCATTATCTCTAACTAGGGGTTGAAATTGGCTTTCTGTGAATTAATTATCGATCGATGGCAAGTGTGCAGCATCGGTCGATCTTGGTCATGTAACATCGGTCGACGCCAAGTTGTGTCGTCGATCGACGACAATCTTGTACTTCGACTCTCTCAATGATCAGCTACGAATTATTCTCCTCTAAATACTCCAAAAGCTCCAAGTATCTTCATATATCTCCAAAACATACATGGACCTTTAAAGACCTTAAAACATAGCCTAGAAACACATAATAGACCCTATAACATGGCCTAAAACTAGTAATAAATAGGCTATATCAACTCTCCCAGACTTAACCTTTTGCTTGTCCTCAAGCAAAAAGCCTTCGAAAGAGGTTTTGAGAAGTGAAGATTCACATAATGTATAAGTATAACTGTCACCCTTCTTTATTGCAACCACATCCTATCAAGTCAATCACAAAGAAACTTTATCTACCCTATCCTAGTATAACAACAAATCCATTGTACCAGCAACTTAGCAAATAACAGTCTGACTCACCCCTCTACTGATTTCATTTCTTTGCATAAAATAAAAGTGCAAGCTTTACCTTGGGAGTATCGATTAAAGGACATATGGACTCTTATCTCTGCAAGTATCTGAGCACACAAGTAGTCTTCTCTGATCCCTTTCCTCTCTCTCTTCTCACTTCTTCTCAGTCAATGTCTCCATTCTTTTAAGGGTATTTTATTTATTTTGGTTGACTAAGATATTCAGATAGATTTCCATGAATCAAGATCTAATGGTTGTAGCCACTAGATCATGTTCACTTCTTTTTGACCTTTATCTCTCATATGAATCAAGCTTTAATGGCTGTAGCCACCAAATCCTGTTTGATTCCTTTTTTTATCTGAAGGGGAGAGAGAGGGGAATCAGAAGCACATATATTTTTACCTTCCAGACTTGCAGAAGGAATTCGATTAAATGTATACCAAATCCCATAGCAAGCAAATAATGTCAAGATTAGTGTTGGAAATCAGATTCGATTCCTTCAAAGTTTCTAAGCAAGTGTGATATAGTGGCAAGATGATCCACTTTGGTATCTCTAGTAATCTCTGCAAACACCTTTCTAAGAATGGTGCTAAAGTGTGGTTAGTCAATAACAAATCTTGATCATAGTCCCCTTCTTGACTCAATAAAAATTTTTGAAACACACACACACACACACACACACACACACACATATATATATATATATATATATATATATATATATATATAGTAAATAAGACTCAAAACAAATCAAATAGCATTAGCGAACCTCCCCCAGACTTAAATTACACTATCTCCAGTGTAATTTGCCCCCGATTGGTTAGGAAAAATTAAATCATAAGTAAATAGCTTAAGTATAAAACTCGATACCTCTCTCTATAAGAGAGCGTCGATCGATGGTAGGCAGGTGTGCTCGATCGATGGCCTTGATCCAACGTCGAACGATGGTGCCTATATTGTGTCGATTGATGGTGGACTCAAATAGTCTGTAAAAATAAAATAAACTCGAAAGAAATAGTAGTATAAGTAAAAACTAAATAAAAACTTACTAAATAGTGGGTTACCTACCACTCAGCGCTTGGTTATAGTCTTAAGCTCGACGTATCAAATTTTCTAACTAGAATGGAGGTGGATCAACACTTGGAAAACAAGTGTCTCATCGTCTTTGCTCTTCTGAAACCATGTACAAACGAAGCTTCCCATTGCTTCATCTCCTCTGGCTTTCTCATTCTTTATGATCTCCTTAGTAACATCCACTGAATGCATTCTCCTTTGTAGATTCTTAATATTGCGCTGTAGC
Source organism: Moricandia moricandioides (assembly GCA_905132885.1). Taxonomy (NCBI): domain Eukaryota; kingdom Viridiplantae; phylum Streptophyta; class Magnoliopsida; order Brassicales; family Brassicaceae; genus Moricandia; species Moricandia moricandioides. Next base: position 23,166 of record CAJHQQ010002483.1, read on the forward strand.
ATTCTAAGTCTAGAAGCTGTAGTCTCGGATACATCCTCCAATTTCTGAGAAATATTTTCCTTCATCAGGCTCTGAGAAAAAAACAATCTCATTGAACCTGTCTTCTAATTGTTTTACTGTTGCAGACTTTTGTCTGTCGAACTCAGTATCGATCGATGGCATGATGCTGCCGTCGATCGATGTCACTCTGTTTGCTCCAATCACACGCTGTCTTTGAACAGTATCCAAATATTGCTTCATCTCATCCATGCGTGTAGTCAAACCGGTGAGACACTTGACTATAGGATAGTAGACATCATCAAGCCTCTTGTAGAAATCATCTATTGACATCTCTTGAGCTTTGTAGATCTCATACATAATATCATCAATCTCTGCTTTGATATACGTTTCCTGCTTCTTCATAGACATAGCGATATTTGTTGCATGTTCAGGTAAACATATGTAGTTGTACTCAAACATAGTAGCTCTTTTGAGAACTGCCCTAATATCTTCTTCTTGCACATTATCAAATATTCTGTCTATGGCTCGTGCATTGCCATTCTCATCTCTGTAGATGTCATACTCATCTTTCTTTTCTCAATGGAAAATTCTTCTGCCATTAGCATCATAAGCTCTATGTCCAAACTCTACGGTACCGTCTATCAGTAGTGGGTTTATCCAATTGGTTGATTGTGGACTTCCTGAACTAAAAGGATAAGAGGTACAAACTGGTTTACTCCTAGAATAGTGGTGTCGATCTATGCAAGACTGCTGTCGTCGATCAATTTTTGATGTTTTGTCACGTTCTTCTGTTCCTCGCTGTCGATCGATGCATGTACACATGCGTCGATTGATGGCTGTTGTCGAAGTAAAGTTCTTGATATGTTTTCCATAACAAGGGCATTGGCTACATCCTCCTTAGGAATGATTAGAATTCTCCCATAGAGATCTCGTGCACGTCCTTCGGTATCTATGAAAATTCCAAATTCATCTAGTCTGAGATAACCATCATCTGCATCTTCTGTTCTTGGCTCTTGTTCTGGCTTGCATTTTATGTCGTTCGATGGCCAATATACGCCGACGATCGATGCTCTATTATCCACTTTCGCATTCAGTACCCAGCCAGCTTCATCCAGTGTCAGGCTGTGAGACCCAATCAGTTCTTCCTCTATGTAATCTGCATCGTATTCTTCGTAAGCTTCACCGTATCCTTGATAAGCCTGATGGGTGTCGATTGATGGTGTATGGGGACCGTTGATCGATGCTTGATAATCAGATTGGTGGCCAAAAAGGATTCCAGCTCCATTGGCCATCGCAAGTATATCTGCCACATCTTCCTTCGTGACATGTAGAATTCTGCCATCCATAGCTCTTGCGTGACCATCTAGATCTCTCATAATACCGAACTCATCCAGTTGTAGATAACGATATTCCCTTTCGCGTTTTGTAGTTGAATCTCGTTCGGTTTCTACTTTATTCCCAATATCGATCAATGGTGTATGGTTACCGTCTATCGATGACGATTTCCCAAGTTGATGGGAAACATTAAAAACACCAGCCTCTTCTATAGCAATCCATCGGTATTCAATTATTTCTTTGTCTTTGTAGTCTTCGTCGTACTCGAGGTAGGCTGTGTTGTAATCAAAATCTCCATGGTAGGTGTTGAATTGTTCGGATGTTTGAGTGTCGATCGACTCTATAGGCTGGGTGTCGATCGCTTGTTAAACTGTAAGGCCGTCGATCGATGGGTTGGGTTGGGTATCGATCGATGCTCCTTCTTCTGATTCCTCGTCGAACATGTAATTTCAGAAGCATGTGGCCAAAAGCTCTGCATCATTGCACAATTCAATCAGAGTACCCTTGTTCTTATTCTTGACAGATTCATAAAACATATTTTGATCATAGAGATAAATACAACCTATTTAACTTCATATCGCATATGACTCCCAAAATAGCCATGAATGCTCTCCCAAATAGTAGAGAAAAGTTCCAATCTTTCATGATGTCCATCACATGAAAGTCTGTTGGGACTAAGGTATTGTTGATCTGCACTGGAACATCTTTTACCATCACTCCTAAGTTCACTCTTGAGCAGTCTCCGAATGTGAAAGAATCGTTGGAGGGTTCCACTTTAAGGTTCAGCTCCTATGCCATAGACTTTGGCATAATGCTCACTGAATATCCAGTGTCACAAAGGGCGCTGGGATATTTTTTTCCTTTGATGAAGCATGGAACCACAAATTTTTCAGGATCACTTTTCTTCTTCAGACAAGTTCTCTGCTTCATCTTCTCTCTGAGGTGATTGAACATTATCTTTATATCATCACCTGTCTCCCTTGTTTCCCCAAAAAGCATCCACAATCTGTGAGTATAATAAGCTTCATCAAAAGAAATGTCTAGAGGAATTTTAAAAACTCTTTTAGCAAAGCTATCCATCTCCTTTTCATTGGCTTCTATGAGTTGATGTTTGAGAATCTTTTGCCTCCTCTTTGAGTGTCCCTCATCTTCTCAATCAAGATCCATAGCTTCAGATGTGTCTGTATTTTGTTCTGAAACTGTCACTGTTGGACGAACAATCAGACTTGCATCAAGGTTCGGTAGTCGAACTGGGTTTATCTCCTGTCGATCGATAATGAGGTCGCACTGTCAATCGATTCTTCTATCTCTCTGTCGATCAATGTCATGAGTTTGGTGTCAATCGACGTTGGTCGATTCAGACAAAGCCACTGATTCTGTAGGCTTCACCGTCGATCGATGCACACTGATTTGTGTCGATCGATGCGAATGAGAAGTGCCGAGTGATATGAAAATTTCCACACGAAAATCGTTGTCTTGGGGCTTCTCTCTCTTGACTTCCTGCAAGAAATCATCATCAATGAATTAATTGACATGGTGCATTTTTCCAGCCTCTATTTTCTCCTTAATCAAGCTCTCATGCCTCTTAATGGTCTTACTTGTTTGCATCACTTGATTCTCCAATTTCTTCAAATGGGTGCTGAAGTTTTCGAACTTGGTATTGAGGTTGAGGTACAAAACATATATCTTTCCATTGAAATCCACAATCATCTTCTGTTGTCCCTCTAAAACTTTGTGACGCATTGCTTCAATCTTGCTTTCCTGAGCTTCTGGAGGAGGCTTCTGGTAGTAGGAAGATCCATAAGTCATGTTGTTGTTGAAGGGCCTTCGCTGTGAACTCTGATTAAAGTTATTTCCTTTAACCAGTACCATAGGATTTCCTGTTGAAACCTGGATTCCCTTGTCTCTGGAAACCATTCTCATCAATGTAGTTCACATCCTCTTCTTCAATCTCATCTTCTCCAGACTCAATTGCTTCTACTTCGGCAAAAGTAACGTGCTTCTTGAGAAATTTCTGAACACTATCCAGCTTTGCCTTGAGCTCTTCAATCTGCTCCTTGCTCACACTTGGAGCTGATTTCCTTCTCTCAAAATATGTGTTCTTGGTACTCCTGCTAGATGCCAGATTCTCAATCAATCTTGTAGCTTCTTTAGGGCTCATGGTGTTGAAATTCCCCTCACTAGCTGTGTCCAAACCCATCTGATACTGTAATCCAATACCTCTGAAGAAAGTGCTAAGAAGATGCACCTCGTTAAGCCCGTGATGTGGACATTCTCTCTAGTATGACTTGAATCTGATCCATGAGTTTCTGAAAGACTCTGAAGGTTATTGTGAAAAAGTAGCAATCTTGCTCCTCAGATCTTCTGCTCTCGCGTCATCAAAGAAATTACGCAAGAAAGCGTTCTTGATGTTAGTCCATGGTGTCAGAGATCCTGGTGGTAGCTTCTTAAGCCAATATGAAGTTTCTCCTACAAGTGAGTACTTGAAGAGCTTACAGAAAAGATAGTCCTCATGGACTCCATTGGCTTTAATAGCAGTCACTAGATCCTCAAATCGCTCCAGATGATCCATAGGGTGCTCATGCCGCAACCCATGATAAGGCGTATGCGCTACAAGTCCGAAGAAAGCGGGCTTGATCTCAAAATCGTTTCTCTGAAAAGCTGGAGGACGAATGGCGGATCTTTTGGTGTAGAACTGGTCTGGACGGTTGTAATCAGCCAGCGTTCTCTGAGCAGCTTGGGTGTTAGCTTCAGGTTGAGCTAATGCAGCGTCTGCTTCTGCATCAGGGATTACATCCTCTTGATCGTCTATGTTTTGACCTACTGCATTATGCAGATGACCGTTGAGGTCATGCAAGTCTCCATTATCATTCTGAACCACTACAATAGGCTCAACCACCTGAACTCGTCTGCTACCGTCGAACGATGTGGGTAAGATGATGTCGATCGATGCTAGAGTTATGATGTCGGTCGATGTTGTCCGTAAAGAAGTGTCGGTCAACGCTGAGTAGATGCAGTCGATCGATGCTTTTCGTCTTTCTTTCATGTGGGTCTGAGAATAGTAATTCTTGTCCTTTATTGCTCATGGTACTCTTTTTCATGCACTTGAAAAACAAAGAAAAAGAAAAAATTAGTAACTTGAAAATAAAAAAAAACCTAGACTAAATCCTAGAAATTAAATCTAATGGCGATCAATGCTCCTCGCAAAGACGCCAAATTTGTACCAATCTCTCTTTTTTTCTTCATTAGATGTTGAAAAACAGACTTCTCACCAACATCTGCCAAAAGAACACGATTCATGCAAAACGTTTTATAAAATTGTCAAAGCGAACTTATCAATTATGAAATAGTTTACAAAGCTTTATAAAATATCCCATTTACCCCAGTTCCAATATGACAACATTTTGGGGAAAGAAGATCAAACTTAGGATTAGTAAATGTTGGAGTAGGCGATGTAACCTGCAAACAAGTAGATGTTTAAACTTAATACATTAAAATTTATATGGCTTTATAAAATATGTTAAATTTATACAATTGTATCAAAGTTTGGAGTAGTGAATGTTAGAGTAGACGATGTAACCTACAAAAGTAAGAAATTAAATTTATAAAACCCTGTAAATTATTTTAAGATTTATACCTGTGATTTCTGTTTCATGTCTTTTTTCTTCAATTTTTAATATGTCTTTGTCTGGAGTGATTATCTCTGTATCTTCATTTTCTCCAATAATATTCTCTTTCGCTTGATGTTGTTTATCAGAATTTGCTTCTTCAACACATATATCTTCTTCATTTTCATCATTTGCTTCACTTCTTCTACCATCAGAATTTTATTCATCATCTCATATATTTTCTTCATCTTCAACATATGGTGCAAAGCTTCTAGCAAGAGAATTGGCTTCATTCTCAGGATATTCTTTATTTAATGAATTGTGTTGTACCTTCAATTTTTTTTAAAATCCTTACAAAAATAACATATGAAAAATGACAAGTAATTGATAAATTTATTTGCTTACCTCAACTCCCAAGAAATTCTTGATCTTCTCTACTCGCTTATCCAAATTATAAACCATTTGGATTAGCTTATTAAGTTTCTCACTGTTAGACTTAGAATGATCTGTATCTTTTTGTTGCTCCTTATCTTTCATATTCTCTTCATGTTTCTATGCTCTTCATCTTTTCTACTTTCCACATTTTCCCATGCTCTACATCTGTCGAATGATCTTTATCTTTGTTTTGCTCCTTATCTTTTCTACGCTTTTCTTTCCTATGCTCTTCATCTTCCCCATGTTCACATTCTCCTCATGCTCTACATCTTTGTAATTTTTCTTGTGTTGTTGCCTTATCTCCTTTGTTGGAACAAAAAAAATCCACAAATCTTTATTCTCAATCGCTTTTCTTCATTTTGTATCTTGTTGAACTAGTTGTACAACACTATCAAAGTCCACGTCATCAGTATCTGATGGGGTCACCAAATGTTTGTATTCCTAGGGAATCCGATAAATGTATTAACCACAACCTGTAATAAAAAAATGCCTTTCTAAATCTCTTGTTTCTGAATATATAGAATCTTATAAAATTACATTTACAACCTCTTATAAAACACCTAACATTGATATTGCCCACAAATTTATAAAACCGTATGAAACTACATTTATAATCTCTTGTATATAAATCTCCATTTTCAAACATTTTAAAATAATGAACAGATAAATTTATACATGTTTGTAAGAAACTCACATTGTTAGTCTTCTCCACCTCTAAAACTTGAGCAATTGTCGTTGAAATTGTTTATTCCCATTGTAGACACAAGGGACCTGCAGAATATCTTTTCTCGCATGGTCTTCCTAAAGCTTTAACAAGCGTTGGAACTGATGATATTTCCCACAAATTTATGGCCAGCACAAAACCGCTCACTTCATAATTATCGCTGATCCAAGAACCTGCACTCAAACTTTTAACACTTTTTGACAGGACACTATAAGTTTTTTTACCCCAAGAAAATTTGGAAAACATATCGTAGTTCATATATTTGAACAACCTGTCCTTTGGAATTAGAGAGATTGTACATTATGCAATGATTATCCCTTTTGTGATTATAGCAATTCCAAGAGATAATCTTTTAGAGTTTTACATTTGTTTTGCGCACTGTTTTAGCAATTCATACAAGCTACACACTGTGTACTTGTCCTTCCTGGTTAGCATCCACAAATAAGGTTTCATCCTTTTGTACTTCGCCTCTAGTGTTGGTATATCTTCCTCAAGCTAATCTACTTCCCAGGAAAAGTTCTCGCCTAGAAAACCTCATAGGTTGATCTGCGAATGTAAACCATAGAACTTTCTCTTGTGTCAATATTCTTCGTTGCATGAGACAATGAAACAAATCTCCTCAAAACTGAACACTATTCTTTCTAGCCAGCTTCATAATGCTTCCAATGTGTGAGTTCTCTATCTTAACAAATTCTTCCTTTACTAATATATCAGCAACTTATTGACATAATCCATGTTGCAATGTTGGATAATGACTTTTGGATTGTCTTGTGGTCTTGTTCCATCAGAAACCCTCATAGGTAATCTCATTGTTGAGCAAAACTCATCACTACATATCTGAAAACCAAATTTACAACGGATTATATTTTACTTAATGCAACGTTCACTATCAGAAACTCTTTTCTTTTATATGCACCTATTCAAAGATCAAGTCAAAATTAACCTTATGTGGTATTCGTAATAAAATCCTCAAATTACTTGAAACCCATATTTACAAAGTGTTATAAATTACTTGAAAACTCAATCTTCCCTATCAAAAATCTTTCTCTTAAATCCCACTATTTATAGGTAACTCTTTCTCTTAGATCTAAACAACAAAATCCGAGAAAATTAATTACAAGTTCTGTTTCATTCTGAGGATTTGACATTTCCGAGGTCTTAAGTCTCAATCTTGCTTGCTTCGTGAGAGCCGCTTGATCTCGCCGCCGTCGCCGTCCTCGAGTACTCGCCTTGCATGTTTTCTTCTCTCAAGAGCAAGAAATGTAATTAGGGTGAAAGTGTGGGAGGATTATTTTAGTCTTTTGTCTACTAATGATTTAGGTAATTTTGCACATGTCCTCCATCTAAAGGTATATATGCAAAGTGATACCAAATTTATGCTATAATTGCAAATCTCCCTTGGTTTTATCTTTTACATGAACTTATTTTTTTCTACTTTCAGAAATAATAATATAGTTATTCTAAATTTAAACAAGTCATCTTGAGTAGCCCAGTTGGTTAGAGCGTGTTGTCCTTAATCATAAGGTCAGAGGTTCAACCATCTCTCTATCGCTTTTACTTTTTTTTTTTTGTTTCTTTATAGTGACCGTTTTACAAAAACACTTATAAGTTAATTGATTCCATTGTTAAAGTAGAAAAAAGAAATCATGGGCATTGCTCGAACGCTACTCTATCAGATATCAACTCTCATGATCGTTGGAACCTACTCTCAGCTAGGTCAGACAATGGAATCTGTAACGACTTGCTCCCGAAGTATTTTTATTTATTAAAGAATAAGATCGAGGAGAGGTTTCTTTGCAAGAGAGAAAAATAATTCTAAGTGTTGGAACACTAGTATTCGTCAAGAATGAAATAAGAACTCGATTTTCTCTAAGTATCGAATTTTCCTAGCTAACTAAGTATTATTAACTAAGAATAAATAGCAATAACTAATCATAAAACAATCAGAGTATAAGCACGGTATTGACGGACCATGGAGCCAATTAAGGAAATTTCGGTCCTCCGAGAATGTGAGTTCCAAGTAAGGCAAGTTGACTAGTCATCATTGACGGGATTATACGAAAGGAAGGTCGGGTTGGCGGGAATCATATGAGGAAATGATTGTAGAACGGTCAAGCCATTAAGGGCAATTTTTGACCAAGCCAATTAAGGAAACTACACTTAATTCTCGGCTTGGTGAGCAAGTCCAAGGGTAGTATAAAAGGGACCTCCAGCTCCTAGTTTTGGACACAACTCAAAAGCAAGTCGTAGAGAGAGAGAGGTCAGAGAACGCAGTTCCAGAGAGAGAGTTTGGGAAGAGAGGATCAAGCAAGGAGAATCGTAGGAACCTTCACTGGAAAAACACAGCTGTGTTCAGAGTCTTCGATCTTTTAAGATTAATTCAGGTGATGATGTGATTCGTGGCAGTCCAATAAGAATTGTTTTGCCTAGTTTGATTCACTAGGATCAAATTGTTCTTGGGTAGAATTCGTTTATGGTAAGTTTGTTCATAATGTTCTTATGAAAAATGTGTGATAGAAATTGTTTATTGAAAGTTCGTTCATCGTGTTCTTAGGAAATGCATGCTAGATTTGGTGGATTGATTAATAAGTCTGGCTAAGTCGTTTATTTGAAAGATGGATATTTGACCTTGAAAACCTAATCAGGAATTTACAATGTGTTTAAGGAAATAGTAGCTGAACTGAGTTTATTAAGGAAATTGTTAAGTAAACGGTTATGGACCTTGGGGTCGAAGGTTTGGCTACGGGCCGTAATGGACTGACGGGTCGCATGTACGGCTTCGCCCGCAGGTATTGTAAGGCTGCAGGTACGGCTAAGGCCACAGGTACGGCTACGGCCACAGGTATGGCTACACCCGCAGGTACGGCTACGGCCGCAGGTTTGGCTACGACCATAGGTTTGCTTCGGCCATAGGTGATACGTCCTAGATTCGGACAAGATCACTCAATCGGACTAGGGGATATGAAATCGCCAAAGGGAGAACTGGTGGAATGAATGGTGACACAAAGTGTTGCGGAAGGCCCAATGATACTACCAGACTTCGATTGTTGCGGGATGTGACGCGCCGGTCCAACAAAAGAAAGTTCGAAACTTGGAGAAAACCTCACCAAGAAACTAAGAAATGTTCTAAGCAAAGAACAAAGAGATAAACTCATAAAAAGGGGAAAACAATCTGCTTTATATTGTGGCTTATGATTACATATTTATACTACTTGTGGTCAAAGAAAAACTAAGAGTTTTTGTGGAAAACTAGAAACTTAGAAAACACAAACAAAGACTAAGACTTTTGACTAGAAATAAGTATGTTGTTGAATGCCTCTTGATATAGCCACGACCAGGACTTTGAAAGGTGAAGAATATGCTCCTGATATGGGCCAAGACCTGTCCACTTGAGGCCTGGTCGAAATCCATCTTTTGCCTTAGCCAAAATTTGATCGGTTTCTCCATTTGGCCCAAACAAGTCTATTTATGAATCTTTTTGAAAACCATCAAGCCAAAGGATTTCTTGGACATTTAAAACATGAATAATCACCTTTGGAATTATTGAATTGGTCGTTGGTTCATCAGAAATAAGGTTAGCCAATTCCATATTCTTGGGTGGTCAAACCAGCTCGGAAGATCGAACTAGCTCGCTCAGCTCGTCCAAGTGACTGTCAATCCAACTCAGCTCGCCTAGAAGAATGTCAGTCCAACTCACTTGAGTATTAAGGTCATCCAATATAGTTTCCATTAGCTCATCCAGCTCCAAGGCAGTGTCGGTCCAGCTCACCTGAATGCGCACATGTCTGAATTCGCGAGAACTGAAGATCACCTGGTTTGTAAATGGCATAACTCCCACATATCAACTCCGTTTGATCTGATTCTTCTTCAAGTAGCTCCATAATTGAGTTTAGAACATTCTCCAAGTGATTTCATGCGTAGAAGCCTCGTGATTTAGAAAATATGAATCAAACAATGAACATATATCATTACTGCTTTCCATGATATCTTTAAGGTTAATTGATTGTTGCTTCCACTTAGTAAATGCTTCATTTTCCAAGTTAGCTCCTGGCTCAATCATGGTCTGATCAGTATTATCTGATGGTAAAACCTCGGTTGAGTCGATCTGGTCGACAAGATCACCATCTTGAGCCGTGTTCATGATCCAAGCAGGTCGGTGCTCAAACCGGGGCGCATCAATAGGTTTGGCTACGGCCAAAGGCTGATGGACCTTCGGTCAGAATTTTAGGAAGTGTTAAATTAAAGGAATGATAGAACCAGATGTTAGGTTGTTTGTTTTGATGCATGAAAATAGATAAGTAATATGAAAATTGGCTAAGTAAGAAAATATGGAAAACTGATTGCTAAGTTGATACTATGGGACTACTAGGTTGTTAGGTCGGAATGGGAAATTTGATTGATTGATTATTGGACAGCAGTTGGCGGTATTGAGCATTCTCACTAAGTAATTTTGTATGCTCATGACTCCTTTTGTGATTTAGATGACGAGTATTTGTTTGGACCGGAGCGCGGGACGATGAAGATCATCGGGACGGATTATTCAGTATTGGGATTGTTATGGGATTTTCATGGGAATTTTTACGAACCTTATTTTATACGATTATGATATATTGACTAGGATTTTTTATTAAAACTACAGTATTTACTTATGTTACTTAATGAAAGATTTCCAAATTCTTTTTACTTAGAATTTCTCTTACGATTTCGCAAAGATTTCCGGGTTGGGGTGTTTTAGTCTCCCTATAGATCATCTTTTCATCCTCTTCAAGCAAGATACAGAGTTGCGAGATCATCTATACTTCTGCTATGTTAGATAATTCCAAGTTTGTTGAAACTGAACATATTATTAGATGTTTAATATGTTAAGAGATAAACACAATAAGGAAATCTAGAATAGGAAAGGAAGTTTTCTATTAGATTAGATTTGTGTTTTTCATATCCCACATGTTAAAAGGAATTTTCCTTCACTATAAATATAGATCTCATGGAGAGGTGTTCCATAAGAGATCTAAGAGAAACATTGAAAGCTTTAGTTTTGAGTAGTTTCGAAAGGAATAAGAAAAGTTGTTCTTATTATTCTTTGTTCTAAGAGATCCTTCAATTGGTAGCAGAGCTTACATTGAAGCTTCGATCAAAGCTTAAGTTTAATTTTTGATTCTGATAGCTGTGAAGCAAGAGTTCACGACACAAGATGACTGACGTGAATAGGGCTCCACGCACAAAAAACCTTTGATCCGCATCCATCCAATGTCCGATGTTGAACTCGACAAACTACACAATTTGGTCAATGAGGATGAAGGTGTTAATCTGTGTTCATGATGTGTGGGACACAATATAACCTGGCTTGGATGATCAAAAGAAGAACGATGTTGCAATAGCTTATTTGTATCAATCTATGTCCGACAATTTGATTCTCCAGGTGGGAGAACAAACCGCAGCAAAAGAGATCTGGAATGCCATCAAGTCACGACACCATGAAGATGATCGTGTAAGGGAGGCGAGATTCGAGATGTCAATGATGGAGTTCGAACGGTTAAAGATGGATGATAGTGATACCGTAAACGGATTTGGGGGAAGATATCAGGTCTAGCATCCAAGGAAGTCTCGTTAGGAGAAATCATAAAAGAATAAAACATGGGAAAGAAAGAGATGATCTTAGGAATGTCTTGTGTAACACACGAAGAAAGCGTGTGTGACACATGTCTAGCAATGAAGCAAACAAGACATTCATTCCCAACTAAGACCATGTTTCGTGCAACGAAGACGTTGGAGTTGATTCATGAAGAGGATCAAGTTTCATATGAGTGTTTCATGACCAATAAACCTAATATCGAGCACTTGAGGATATTTGGTTGTGTAGCACTTGTGAAGATATGTGTGACTCATATAAATAAGTTAGATGAGAGATCAAAGTGTGTGATCAATCTTGGAGCTGAGCCGGGTTCCAAAGCATATAGACTCTATGATCCAGTCGCAGAGAAGGTGATGGTGAGTAGAGATGTGATTTTCGATGAGAAGAAATCCTAGTATTGGACATTTACAACAAACAAAGCTGATTGTGAACCTAGTATGATTAAGCTTCCACATGAGGGTGATATAGAAGAATGTAATGATCAAGGTGAGGATCATGAACATGCAGCTATAAACCAAGATGAGGAAGAAGAAGAAGATACAAATCACAATGAAAACCAAGACAGTGGTGGTGAACCGTTGGTGACTAGACATGGCCGCACCATAACAAAACCAAGGTATCTAGAAGATTATGTGTTACTTGCAGATCAAGAGAGGGAAATGTTGTTGCTCACGGTAGATGGCGAGCCAGAGAACTATCTTGAGGCTGAACACGTAAGAGAATGAGTTGAAGCTATGGTAGCCGAGTTGGAGTCTATCACAAGAAACAAGACATGGGAGCATGTAGATAGACCGGCGGGAGTGAAACCTTTAAGGTTAGAGTGGATCTACAAGATAAAGTAGGAGAGTAATGCTCAAGGAATCATGTTTGACACAAAGATAAAAGTGTGTAACACGACTCGCGTAGCAATGAAGTCAAGTTTAAAAATCTCGAAGGCTAAAGACGAACCAGAGATAAATGTGTCGGGTGTTGAGCATAAGGCCGACATCCTAACCAAGTCATTAGTAAGAATTAAATTCAAGCAAATGAGGAGCTTAATCGGAGTTCAAAAATTTGATCTCCCTAATTCAAGTTGGAATTAAGGAGGTGATTGTTGGATAATTCAATCTTGTGGAAACTTAACATATTATTAGATGTTTAATATGTTAAGAGATAAACACAATAAAGAAATCTAGAATAGGAAAAGAAAGTTTTCTATTAGATTAGGTTTGTGTTTTCCATATCCCACATGTTAAAGAGAATTGTCCTTCACTATAAATATAAGTCTCATGGAGAGGTGTTCCATAAGAGATCTAAGAGAAACATTGTGAGCTTTAGTTTTGAGTAGTTTCTAAATCAATAAGAAAAGTTGTTCTTATTATTCTTTGTTTTAAGAGATCCTTCATGTTATTCTTCCTACTGGGAATTATGGTGTTGGTTTGCTCAACGACTTCATCTTTCTCTCTCTATGAATTGGATTGACCTTCTGGTCGACATGCAATCCCTTTGACTACCCAGATGGCACTGGAAATTAGCACTCACTATCTGGCAACTGACTGATTATTCTCTCTGGATGGAAAGGAATGCTAAAATCCATCAAAAATGCTTCAAATCTACTGATGCCAATACTATGGACAGAACAATCAGGAACTGGACTGCCTCAAAACGCGAGTTCAATTCTACTGCTTCCTCAGGCATGCTACAACTTTGGTTGGCATCATCTTCTACCTAGCTTCTCCCTCTGTCAGCAATCAAGAAGTCCGTCCTTCTTATTCTCTGACCCCGTAATGTGTGTTTTCTTTATTGGGCACTAGGCCACAAACAAAACTAACGCTAAGACTAAAACACAAAGGCCCAATGGCCCAATGGATCTGTATTATTTACTTTCTCATGCTTTAAATTTAAAGAATATTTCAAAAAAGCTATGACATGTATGAGAAAGAAGATATCCACAAGTAGAATACTGACAACACATGGGCCCAACATTCCGCTTAGTTTTCATTTTTTGAGTAGCAAGAATTTATATACCGCAAAAACTATTCAATTATGATATTAATTTATATTTTTTTTATTTATAAAAAATCTTGTTTTAGATTTATATATATTTGAAGTATGTTTTTATATAAAATAAAAGAGTACCTAATTTTACGATATATATATATATATATTAGACAACCAGTATATGTATCTTACAACACAAAGAAAACTCTTCTCTTTTCCTAGTCAACCATGTCATCAAACAAGGAAGGACGAAGGGCTGGATACTTTACCCGATATCCAAATCCGTACCTGAACCCGACACAAAAAACCTGAAGCGAAATCCGAACAAAATAGTAAAATACCCGAACGAATATTGAATTAGGAGAGATTGGATATCCAAACCCGAACGAATAATACATGAACCCAAATAAATACCCAAAATAACCGAACCTATGTATAATTAACCATATATTTATAGTTTAATTCTCTCATTTTTTTTCAAAATATTTATATTGATGTTACACATGACTTAAAACGAGATAATCTATATATAATTTTGGACAAAGTAATTTACTACTCACTTGAAATGCATGTCAAGTTCTTATTTTGTGTATTAATAAAAGTTGTAACTTTCAAAAAAAACAATCAAGTTAGTGTTTTTTTTTTAATTTTGTCTCCAAACCTAGTAATCATCTTATTAAAAATTAAAAATCAGTTAAAGTAAAGACATATTTTTTTAATATAATAGATTTAAGCAATGAATAATTTGATTTTTCCAAAAGCTAAATATCCAAACCCGACCCAAAATAACCGAACCTAAATTAAAAATATCCGAACCCGACCCGAACTGTAAAAATATATGAACGGGTATTAAGCTCCTATACCGAAATACCCAAAAATCCGAAATAGCCGATCCGTACCCGAACGGTATCCAGATTCATAGTGCTGTTACTGTAGCCAGTGTGGCTGCATCTGTTACTGCTATTGCAGCCTCCACCACCATGTCTTTGATCTCTAGGAAGAATCAGCAGATGGCTAAAACTGACATGGCCGTTGCTTCTGCTGCAACCCTTGTGGATCTATGTAAGCTGCTGAAGTGACTAGAGCTGATAGAGAGCATTTGGCCTCTGTTTCCAGCGCTTTGTCGGAGATATCATGACACTCACTGCCGGTGTAGCCACAACTTTAGTAACTTCTAGAATCTGTATTATGGGCCTCTTAAGTTCTTAAAAGGATTTATTTTTTGAAGAAAATTAAGTCATTTAATTTTATGTGAGAAATGCTTAATACTGACAATGTAATTGACATTGCTAAATTTCTTATTTTGATGTAGAATATGAGGAACAGTTTATTAGCTCAAAATTGGAGCTTTATGAAGGGATTTAAGTTAATATTTTAGTATTTGGTGCAGTGTTAAGAGGAGTGGCAACATTGAAAGTGAGGGCTATGAAAGAAGTTTAGAACATTGCCTCAGTGATTACAGGGATAAAGAACTCACTACTTTTGAAGGATGCAGCAACGTTAGTAATGGTAGCAATGGAAGCTCGAGTGGTAGTAACAGTAGCTAACTTATACAAGAGGATAATTTCGTGTTTGTGAATAAGTGGGGAATCTTTAGCTTACTTTATATGGATGTGAACTTTGCTATATTAAGCACACATAGATATTTCAAATGGCAAGATAAGAAGAGAAAGCAGAAACAAAGCTAAAGCTGATATAAAAAGGCATACGTTACGACAATGAAGATGTTAATGAAGTTATGGTTCCACTTTTGTCTATTACTCAAGCATTTTTTTGAGAATCACCAAGATAAAAAGACTGTAAAAGGTATGTCTTGGCATTGTTATCTACGCTTTTTAGTGTTAGTTTATTTGTAGAAAAAGGTTTTTTTTTTCTGTTTCGATCATCTATATATGTTTCTGACTAATTTGTAAACTGACGTCGACGCGAAACCAATCCTCCATTGGTTCGTTACGGAACCAACTGAAAGGCAGATTTGTTCCAATAGAAAAATCTTATAATTAAAAACTAATATTTATATATATATATATATATATATATATATATATATATATATATATATATATATATATATATATATATATATATGTATTTATCTTTGATGGAAAAGAAAAAAGTATTTTTAGATAATGTGAAAATCTTTTATTGGTGGTGTTCTTAGTGTCCATAAAATGCACGTTTTAGTTCAAAATATGCATACTGTAAATGTCGATATTGACATTTGCTGGTTTAAATCAGTACGGTATATATATGTAGTAGTTGTACTTGAACAAAAAAAAAAAAAAAAACAAACGTTTCCGTAAATTTTATAAATTATCTTCCCCACGTCATATATTTTGAACAATTTGCGTCATAACGGGAGGGTATTCACCATTTCTATTTTTTTAACTTATAACATTTTTATTTCGAGAAATGGGTTTTACTTAATTCCCACTTGGTACTAACGCGATATGCAATTGTTTCAGTTTACTGAATGCAATTGTTTTATTTCGAGAAGTAAGGTTTTTTTTTTTTTAATTTTGTTGGATAATGACACTGTTTTTACTTTTGCCTTATATACCAGCAAAATAGTTTTGTTAGGCTACAAAGAAAATATGATTTAAAATTTGAGAAAACCACCAAAATAACCATGAACTTTAAAAAAAAAACTTCAACTTGTATATGAGTAATTTAAATCTCCAATTTTTGAATTTTGTCTATTTTAATTTTGTTCTTATGTTGAGTCAGCCATTGTAACTTAGCAATAGTGATCTGTTAACTTTAATTAATAAACACTTCACGTCTGTTAAGTTATAAAGTTACGTAACTTTAGGTAACTAAAAATAACAGTGCAACAAGAAAACCGAAGTTACAAAAGAGAAAAAAATGTATATATTAAACTACGTAGTTTTAATTAATTAGAAAAAGTACATGTACGAAAGAGAAAAGCCCTCGAGCCCTAAATCCTTACATCCCCAAATCTGGTGACGACTACGATTGTGTCTCTGCTGACGAGTAACGACGAAGCTTCTCCAGCGATGGTGATTGTTAGAGATAGCTAAGACTAAGCGATTTGGTCGTGTTCGTCACACTGGTGGATCGGGTGATGGAGAAGAGAGTGTTGCTGAAAGTGTAAGACAATATGCATAGTATATTTCAAGCTGTGGAACACAATGAAGATTGGAAATTTGTTGAAGACGAGGTTGATGCTGATTTTTAGAACAAGGTTGAGGAGAATGGTATAGGTGTCGAGAAGAAGTTGTGGGAGACCTACAAGATCAGTTTGGAGATGTTGCTCGAGATAAAGTGGATGAAAAAGATGGGGACAATGGAGACAATATCTGGAATGATGATACTATTCCTGATCCATTGTCGTCTGATGATGATGAAGAAGAGTTGGAGCGTAGGGAAGAGGTCGCAAATACACAAGTTTGTGAAGAGCTTTTGTATTTGGGGAAGATGTATGGCTGTGCATCTGATTTCAAAGTGGCTCTTCTTAGGTATTCACTAATAACAAGTTACGACATCAAACTTTACAAATCATGTGCCAAGCAACTTGGTGCAAAGTGCTCTGATGTAGAGTCTAAGTGCCCTTGGAAAATTTACTGCTCTTATGAAAGAAGAAGACAAAAGATGCAGATAAAGGTTTATGTGAATATGCATACGTGTTTAAGATCAGGATACTCAAAGAAAAGACACAATGCGTAAAGTTCGTGTTGAAATAGGTCATTTCCCTTTGATGGTCGTATAGCCAAACAATAAAATTTTAAAGATCAACAGAATAACTAAAGTTATGTGTAAAGTTTAAAATTAGAGGGAAAAATTAAATACATACTAATATTTATATGTCATATTAATTCAATACTAAAGAGACAATTTCCAAATAATTAACAATACATCTATTGTGTTATAAAATTCATATTAATGAACAACGTCTAAAATAAATAAAAATAAAAACATTCTAAATAAAAGAAACATAAAAAATGCTAAAATGAAATAAAAAATAAAATAAAATAAAATATTATGTTATAGTTTCACAATTATAATTCCTGGTATGTTACATATTATTTAAATTTGTTTTACTAAATTCAACATTGCACTACCAAACATATTCAACATGGTTTTAGTATTAAAATCTACTTTATTTCAAATTAATGACGTAAACTTAGAATGATAATTATAAGTCTGTTACTTGAAAAAGAAGTTTCTATACATTTTCGCTAACAATTTTGATTATTTTTATTCAATCATGCATGTATACAAGCAAAATAATTCCAAATTGACTATCTTAGAGGCTATCAATCTGATTCAAAATGAGATTAATAAATTCAGAATGATTCTACAATATCTAATATTCACACAACATATTTAATTGTAAAATTTAGAGAGCAACTATTCGTGCTTAGCGTGGAAGGCGGTCTAGTATTAACTAAAAGAGTATTTACATCAATTAAAGTTTGTATTTGGTTGAATTCCATTAACTGACGAGAGAAGTGGCGAGGTTGAGAAAGCAATGCGGGAATCATGAAATAAGGCTGAGAAAGGGGAGGACTCCATTAAAGCATAAGTTTCCAACCAAAAGGAGAGGCAGCGCCAGGAAGAAGTGCCTAGCATGGACGAAATTGGAGGGGAGCGCACAACTGATGGGAATGAACCAATTGATGCTTGTGATTTAGGGGGCCGGAGCCTAGTGGGAGATGGTGATGGGCTATGTGATGGTAGTGAGTTTGGATCTGGTGACAGCAGTTCCTATGAAGAGTATAGGACCATGTTGGTGAATTTGAAGAAGGGTGATGGTGTCCCACTGTAATGGGTTGAAGGGGGTCAAAAACTACATGCAGTCATGTTGTGTACCATGCTATGACAAGCAATACCTACTTTGTAACAGAAGACAAGGTAGGTGCGGGTGTTGGGGGTTATTGTGGATTAACTTATGTTGAGCAGGGAAGCAGCGTTGACAGTGGGAAGGGTGATAATAGCAGTGAGGATGACCTTCCATAACCGGTGAGTATTGTTTGGATTGTTGTTTGTTTTCCTCGAATTTACTAAGATGTGTTGTTCGTGTTGGATGTAGGATTTTGGGCGTCTTAATGAGTTCGTAGGCGTGGTTAACAAGGGAGGTTGGGGGATCCTCAGGTCGAGGAGGAGTTGAAGTTCGCCTACGACAGGTGAGTAAATGTGATGGTTGACATTATAGTTCACCACACGGAGTTTTCCTATCTTTCTGGTCAGATTTGAAAGTTAGACATCTCTGTACATCTAAGTTTTGTGGTTTGGTGTTTTTATGGTGGATTAGCTAAAGAGGATGCATTGGATGGTGAGGATGAGAAGACATGAAAAGATGATGCAGTGGAGGGTGCAAATGAGAAGGTAAGTGGAGCTTGTGAGGTACAGTGTAAATGTGTACATAGTGGATGTTGGTGTATTTATGTCCAGCAAGTATTGGGCACATTTAAGTCATTTTTGTGGTGTTTATAGGATGGGCTAGCAAAATACGTTGCAGTGGAGGGTGAGAATGAGAAGGCTACTGGTCGTAGTGAGGTAGTGTACATGTGTACGCATTAAAAAAATATGTACATGTGTACATAATTTATGTTTGTTCAAGTGGACATCGAAGTTAATTGGTTATGTGTTTATATGGTGAGTTGGCAAGAGATGATACAATGGAGGGTGCTAATGAGAAGAAAGTGCAGCTAGTGAGGTACTGCTTACATGTGTACATAGAGGGGGTTTGTGTACATATGTTTTTTTTGGTGTCCAGGGAGCATGGGGTACATCTAACTATTTATGTTCGGTGTTTATAGGATGGGTCAGCAAAATCTGTTGCAGTTGAGGGTGATAATGAGAAGATTACTTCACCCATTGAGGTATTGTACATGTGTATCTAGTGGATGTTAGTGTAGATGTGTACATAATCTACGTATGTGTACATAATCTAGTTGGTGATGAGGATAGTATTTCTGGTGATGATCTTACTAATAATGAGGAAGCCCTTATGTCACCAAGCGAGGTGGTATTGAGTGATTCATCACCGGCAAAGATGAGTGCGAAGCACAAACTGGTAGAATTGAAGGAGAGTTTAGCTGCTTTGCTGTTGACTAAGAACCTAAATGAGGTGCATGATATTGTCCCACTTGCTGAAGACATCGATTACCCGTTTTTTGAGAAAGTTCTAGACTTAAACCTGAAAGTGTGAGTTTTTAATGCGGTTAGTTTGCTTTCGGTACTAGAGGGGTGGGTTGATATGACGTTCCAAGTATGTTGTTGTAGGTTGCATCTATGTGACGGGAAATTCGACCTTGATAACCAGTTTTTCGTGGACCTTGCGACGCCTACAAAATGGGTGACCTCTACGGTATGTGGTTTGTTGTGTTTCATGTGTGTTTATTTTGATCTTGGAAGAGATAAAATACATTATACTATTTTTTTTTTTGGTGCTCCCTACTGCATATGGATGTCTTGATGAGGTATATAGGAGAGAGGCATGTACGTGATCTATTGGATAGTCGGGAAATGGTTATACCCCCTGGTTTACTGTGCATATGCAGGGGAAATCAAGGTCCTTCAAGGCGGCTAGGAATAAAAGGACTGTGGTGTGTAATGAGAGGATGCTGAAGTGTCTAACAAACAAAGGTCGGAGGTGGGGTTGGATGTGAACACTTTGTACGAGCCTATGATATGGAGTGGATGCCAATGGGTTGGATTGTGCA
Organism: Moricandia moricandioides; assembly: GCA_905132885.1. Classification (NCBI taxonomy): domain Eukaryota; kingdom Viridiplantae; phylum Streptophyta; class Magnoliopsida; order Brassicales; family Brassicaceae; genus Moricandia; species Moricandia moricandioides. The sequence goes on from CAJHQQ010002483.1 coordinate 43,569, forward strand.
TAAACCTGTTAGAATAGAAAGTACTGGTGCTAGATCCTAATCCAAGATTGAGAATTGTGGGTGGAATGATGGATGCGACGGATGGGGTTTCTAGGATGCTTCCATACTAAGCAAAAAGAGTGCGTGACCACAAGGCATCTTGAGTTTTTGGAAGACTTGGCATGACCACACTTTGGTATCCAAATAAACAGTGTTGCGATGACCAAAAAGTCCCTTCACTTGAAACCGCCAGTCTGTGACATTCGAGATTTTGCTGCCTTTACTGAGTCTTATGTGAGTCTGCAAAACCTAGTTAACTTCGGGGGTTACAAAACCCTTGTGCTTAGCTGATTTAGTCCTCCTTGCTGAGAACCACCGAGTGAGCATACATTGGATGAACATGAACAACTCCACGATTGGGGAGCCTCTTGATTTGGTCAGAGCGTTATTGAGCTGTTCGGCAATGTTGCTTGTAAAAAGGTTGTAACGGTTCCCAGGATAATAGGTCCTAGACCATTTAGAATTCCCAATCCCTTCTAGGTATTTCACACATTCTCCATTAGCTTGACTGATTTTTGCAAAGTGGGCGTCAAAATCTTTGCGACAATAGGAGAAATCAGCCTCACACACCATCTTTGCAAGGCCTTTACTCTTGTAACGGGAAACAACATTCCTCATGATGTGTGCGATGCATGCACCATGGGGTGCTTTAGGGAATGCAGCATGCTTGGCTTTGAGGATAGAAGCGTGTCGGTATGAGGTTATGGTGAGGGAATTACAATCAGCAATAATCCTTTCAAGATTCGTTAGAAACCATGTCCACGCTTCTTCGGTATCACCATCAAAAACCGCAAAATCCAAAGGGAAAACTTGAAAAATAGCGTCTTGACTGCTAGCAGTAAGGAGTACACCTTCTTACTCAACCGAAAGGTGAGAGTCATCAATAATTAAAACTGCACGCACACGGCGGAAACCCTGGATAAAAGCACCGAAAGACAAGAAAACATATAGTAAGCGAGTGTTGCTCAGCGGATCAAGCTCAGTTTTGACTGTAGTAACTGTCCCAGGGTTAGTTGCTTTCAGTCTTTCAAAATAAGATGCTATGTTTAAATAAGAGTCCTCATCTTGGCCAATTGTGTCATCTGGAGCTTGGCTTTTTTTGCCGGTGGCTTTTCATGTACGAAGCACAGATCCGAAGGTCTTCTAAGACCATCGCTGCAGTTGGGATGCTTTGGGACCATTAGTGGGTTCGCCGTAACTTGAACGATAAACATGCGCAATGAATTTGGACGTAGCCTTTAGCTTGTACTGCTGACGAGTTTCCATAAAAAAAGAGTGATCCAACTGAGCCTTCTTGATAGTCTAGTCACCACAGTTAGTGAGTTCCTTAGCAAAAATACGCCAATCACACCGGGTATCATGGCAGCTAAGGACGAATGAATTCCTGGTCGTGCGCGTCTGCCTAAAGTGGAACCTCTCCTTGATTGCGTAGATAGCTAGGCCGGTTTGACAATCCTCCTTAGTTGCGTAGAGTTTACCAACAAACGGTTCCCCATCAGTTTCAGCTAAATCCAAGTCGGGGCCATCATCGGCTTCATAGGAAGTGTCGTCAAAGAGTGGTGGTATGTTGAATTCTTCATCACTGATTTCTGAAAGGGACCTGGTCTCGCGGACGGTAGAGAAAATCAGAGGTGTACATGTGGACTCAGAAGATTGTTGTCCACGTACATTGGGGTACAATGGGTTGCTTGGTGTTTGTGTGGATGTGGAGGAGGGGTGTACATGTGGACGAATCTGCTGCTGTACATCATGGAAACTTTGCTCTTGCTTGCAATAAGGTGGCATCTCTCTAGAGACTAGAACAATGTGGTCAAAAGCGTCGCCAGTAGTACATTCGATGAAAATTGGAGCTTTTTAGGGACCTTGATACCAGCCATAAGCTCAGCAGCGTCATACCCGCCGAGGGGATCATCTAGCGAAGGCTCCCAAAAGTCTTTGTCGTACCCACGAGGGAAGAATCCGAAACGTGGTCATCTTCTTCATCAACAAACCAGCTGTTAGGTATTTTGTCAGGGTCTTCTTTGAACATGTCTTCTAGCATTTAATCTCCACAATAAATAGTTTCATCCTGAATAGAGAAACATTTAATTTGTGGTGAAGCTGTTGATGGAGTGCGTGTCCCTGAAATATTGGAAGGTTATTATTGTGGAAGCAGGCTGTTCCAACTTGTCTCTAAGGAACTCATTATCATCAAACAGTGAGAAACCGGGCGTGTTGGAAGCAGTTGTTGATCCATAGCAGCAACCAAACTTGTTGGAAGGGCTGTGGATCTTTTTGATAGGCTGGTTCGGCGTGGTTAAAAGTAAAGGATTTTCGTCAACCTGACTCATTTTATGAGGGGTGTGGAGATTGGTAAACTTCACGAACAAATTCATTCCTTTGTGTGCTTCGAAGTGCCGGTAGAAGTAGGTATAGCTCCGTTGTTGGTCAGCAAAACCGGTGGTGAAGTGAGGCCGGTGGCAAGCTCGTGTGTGTTCGAGGGACAATAACTCAATGCTGCGGTAAGATGGTCACCGGTGCTGCCGAAAAACTCATTGATAACAGTCTCCTATAGGTCGCGTAATGGGATGTCACGGTGAAGCGGAACAATCCTAGACATGTGCTCTTGGAAGAACGAGAATTTTCAGATGAGCTCGCCGGATCCGATCCACTCGCCGGCGATAACCATACAGTGGTACGCTATGAGAGTAAGCTGCGAAAAGAAAAAAAAAGGTTAAACCATGGTATAATTTTTGTTGATTTGTTAAATCTGTGATTAATGCTACCTAAAAAATCGATCCGATGAAGTGCTGCAAGAAAAACGATGGATGGTATGTATTTTTGGCTTTGATGTTCACTTCAATCGGTGAAAAAAACCTTTGCTAAATGAAGAAGAATCTGAGGGAAAGAGGTAAGTTTAGGATTCGTCTGAGGCGTCAAAACTAAAGAAAAGTACAAATGAATCGGAAGGTTCTCGTTAAAGACAATATAATGTCTTCTCCAGATCTGGATAGTGCAATCTGGGCCATCCAAAAAATAAAGTATAATCAATGGATAGGAGCAAGAGCCCGCCACTTTCTTTACCATGTTAGTGGACCCACCAGTTAGAGTGACACCGAATTGGTTGAGACACAAGTGCTAGATGCAGAAAACCGCTCTACTATAAGAAAGTGTTGTATCCTGAAAATTATAAGTGATAAAGAGTCATGAGATGTAAATCCTTCTATATAAATCCTTAGTTGAGTTATTTACAATAAAAGACAGTTTCTAAGTTTTTATTACACTAAAAGACAGTTTCAACTCCTAAGACATTTTTTAACCTATTTCATTCATTATTAACTAAAGTATAACTAGAACATAAGTTATAGGACCCACTGATTTTTCATCTTTTTTTTCTTGTACATATGAATGATTTCATAAAAAAAAAAACACAACTTTTTAAGAACTTCTGTGGTGTACATGCTTCCTGATCCTGGTGTACATGCTTCATATAAAAAAACACAACTTTTTATGTCATAACTCCTCTTTCCCATGCTTCCTGATCCTCGCCCGTGACTTCCGATGAACCTTGTTCATCTTCTCTTTCGCCACAAATCAAGACGACGAAGCTTCCTCCTCCACATCGTGCTCTGCAATTCATCCGCCTCGCGCTGTGATACTATCTCGTGGTGGTCGCGATGCTCAGAATTCACCACAGTGATCGTCGCTTCAATCGTGCGATGAAGCTTGAGCAATAATGACCAAATCTCACTTTTTCAAATTTGTTACTTTAATTGCTAGGTTATTCTCAATTTGGCCCAAACTATCAAATTTCAGATAAATAACTTTTAGTTGTCTTAAAAGTTTAAATTTTTCAATCCAACCGCTACAATAAGAAAATATAAATTTAAAGATGCAATATTAACATCTATATACACAAAATTGACACTTTATACACAAAATCGACCATATCCACAACCTTTAAAAATAGAGATTCACATCCTATTCATCTTTATATGATAAATTAAGATGCATATCCACAAAACTTTATTTGAAAAGTGATTTGACAAATGTCATCTCCACAATCACTTTCACTAAAAAAAATGACATGACATGTTATAATTGATGTCATGGCTTATGGCAATTACATTTGATGTAAATTAATATTTTTGGTAAACTTTGAGAATGTAAAAATAACTAATACAACATCATTAAAATAAATTTATTTAATATGACATTAAATAATATAATAATAGAAATATAAAATATTTGAATATTTTTTAAGTATATCTTTATAATCATAAATTTTTTAATACTAAATATCTTCTTTTTTTAATTTCATAGATTTTAAATATATATATATATATATATAAACTTTTAATTGTAACATCATTTGTTTTCTTTTGATATCTATAAATTTTAAAAATTATGTTTAGTTTTATTTTTAATAATTATATAAAATTATATCAATTTTAATTATATATATATATATATATATGTTCTTATATAATTTAAGATAAATCAAAAAAATTATTTAACTTAATTATATGTTTAACTAAATTTACATTTATATTAAAATATTAGTATACAAATAATAGAATTTAGAATATTAACATAATTTTATTTTTTAACAGAATTTGAATTTAAAATGTTATTGCTGCACATTGTGCAGGAAAAAACCTATTACTCTTTGTATTCCAAAACATCTCAACTATGCATGCTAGACCCTGGTTTATACAATTATCTATGCAAATGCAATATTAAAAAATAAAATTCTCAATTAAAATGATCTAAATGAACTAAATTAAGATGTAATATTACCATTTAAATGCTCATGTTGTACACGTACATCAATTTCATAGTGTACATATGTACGTCAACTTTAAAGTGTACATGTGTACACTACATATGTTCCTTAGATATAAATAAATTGCACCACAATTTCATACAATATCACAATTAAACCAAATTACAAAACTTGAAATATCAAATGTTATAGTTGACCGAATATATGATTTTTTGTTTAAGGTAGAAATTTAGATTGTTGGGGTGAAAATTGGTTACGACGGAAGCAACGCCTAAAACTTCCCGGAAAACGCATAATTCTTTACTCAGAGCAAATACATCACTTAGGTAAATTTAGTCATATTTCCGTTTTTCTGTTATCGAGCTGTAACTCAACTAGGTTTAATCAGATCTTACAAGGTTAGAACAAGGAACTCACCGACGGCTCTTACCTCTTAGGCTTACCTGTTGTAACGCTCAAACCACAGATTCATGATAAGATCTTCTTGACTCTTTTTTTGTTTTACTGATTCATAATAATTTCGTTTTTTCTCATTGTTTGATTGGTTGGTCTGTGATTTAGCAGATATCTGGGACCTATGGGAAAGTTAGGTTTATTTAGATTTCCTATTTTCATCGAAAAATCAACAGTGCGAATTTCGGTTCGGACAATTTAGCGCTAGAAGGAGGAGGAGGGGAGGGGGGGGGGGGGGGGGGGTACAGATCAATCTAACTCTCAAACACCATCACTCAATCAAAAATGTCAGCTCATGATCTCAACAACCAACAAACTCGCAGCGCCGGAAACAAACGTCACTGCAGTTAACGCCAACACAAACACCACAGTGTTTGAGGAGGTTAAGAAGATGTTCTCGACTTTCGAAAAGAAGTTGGCAAAACAAGACAAGGTCATGAGTTCCCTCGCAAATCAGGTTGAAGCCCTAACATCAAGAACCAGGATCCGTGGGAGAAGACTCGATTTCGAAAATTCCTTGGACCGATCCGGAAACGCGCAGGAAAAACTGTTTGGACATAATCCCGATAAAACCACTCATGGGGCAGAACGGAAAATCCAGTGGATCTTGCCCCCCCCCCCCCCCCCCCCCATTGATGAAAAAAAGAAGAAGAAAAAGAAGAAGGTGATGAAATCGAGCCCGTAGAGGTGGATTCCAGCAGTCAGTCCGAACCCACAGACGAAGATGTGGACGTTCATCCACTTCGTACAACAAGCCGCACTTCTCCTGAACAATCACAGTTCAAAAATCCTATGACCGAAAAAGAAGAAGCCATCTTCTGGGACGAACAAGAAGAACTAGACGAGAAGCAAACTCGGAACACTCGCGGCAATCGCCGACAAGATGAGAAATCCACCAGAAAAAATCCAAGATCCGCGATCTCCGTGATAGTCTCAGGAAAACAATAGCAGAGGTTAGAGCGGCAAAGTCTCAAATCCATCACGCTACTAGCGCCGCACCAAAGATCGATTAGCTACTCGAAGAGGCTCGAAAAATGCCCTTTACAACTCGCATCACCGAGACTTGAGTTTTGGATCCCGGAAAGATCAAGGTGACGCCTTACGACGGTACAACCGACCCAAGGCACACTTGCAGGCTTTACAGATCGTGATGGGAAGAGGTAAGTTCAGAGAAAGCGAAAGAGACGCCGGCAAATGCCGCCTCTTCGTCGAAAAGCTCTGAGGGGCAGCGCTCAAATGGTTCTCTCGCCTAAGACGAAATTCAATCGAAAGCTTCCGCCAAATCTCTTCGGAGTTTCTCAAACAGTACTCTATGTTCATAGATCGAGAAACCTCTGATGTCGACCTCTGGAGCCTATCCCAGGGAGAGGAAAAATCTCTCTGTGACTTCATAAAACGGTTCAAAACCGTTATGTCAAAAGTCAGCAGAATTAGCGACAAAGTGGCAATAGACGCGCTCCAAAAGACGCTCTGGTACAAGTCAAAATTCAGGAAGTGGATAACTCTGGAGAAACCGCGTACGATCCAAGACGCACTCCACAAAGCCACATACTACATAATCATCGAAGAGGAGACGAAGGTCTTATCACGAAAGCATAAAACGACCAAGACATCTTTAAAGGATCCATGGTCAGATCAGAAATCAAAAAAGAAAAACCCTCACAATGACAAGAACGTCCATTGCGAGGAAGAAGAAACCCAGGAAGCACATAGCTACGCCATCAACTCCGGATCGGAGCAATGCCGGACAACGACAAACACATGGACCCGTAATCCGAGTTACAACGAGAATGTCTTCTGCGACTTTCATCAAGCCTGCGGCCACTCAACCATTAACTGCAAAGTTCTTGGGGCCAGACTGGCCGCGAAACTGATCGTAGGGGAACTTTCTGAAGTTTCCAATGTGAAAGACCTTGTCTGCGATTCGGACCGCCCTCCAAAAAATTATAAGGCTCCTTAAACGAAGAATCCTTCCCGTGGTAACCAATCAGGAGAAAAGCGTTGAAGAAGGCAAGATGATAAGGGTAACGACAATAACCGCCACAGAGTTAACATCATCATCGTGGGATCCTAGTATTGCGGTGACACCGTCTCAGCCATCAAAGCTTGTCAGCGTAAGGCTGAGACTAGTGCAAACTCGCCCAAATGGATTGCACCTGGGACGTCCCGAAAGGAGCAATCACTTTCGACGAAGAAGAAGCCGACGGGATGGATCAACCCCACTACGATTCATTTGTCATCGATATCGTGATTAGATATCTCGAGGTCGACAAAGTTCACATCGATACATGCAGCGTGGTCAATATCATCTTCCGCGATACTTTCAGAAGGATGGACGTTGAGCTAGGAGAAGTAGTACCATCGCCCAAGCCGTTGACAGATTTCTCAGGCACAACTTCAATGGCCCTCAAATCTATCAAACTACCCATCTCTGCAAAGAAATCACCAAGATCGTTGACTTCGTGGTCATGATCACCCGACCATCTACAATATCATCATGGGCACGCCTTGGTTAAACGCCATGAAGGCAGTCCCAACGACTTATCACCTGGGCATCAAATTCCCGACTCACAACGGAATAGCCGCGATCTGGTGATGCCAGAAAATTCAAGACGTTGTTTCCTGGCCGAACATAAGCTTAGGTAAATCACAACCACCGCAATGGTGAAGCCCAAACAAGCAAAGCTGACTCAGTCAACGACCGAAAATGCTTCAGAAAAAACGATCTAGAATCGACAACTCGAGCAACGGTCAAAGAACAACAAGTTCCAGAGCCAACGTTTCGATCCAACCACAGAAGAAAAGCCCAGAAGAAGACGTCGATCCTGCGACTAGCACGATCGACGCAAACACAACAGCCAAATAAACACACTCACACAAAAAAAAAAGAACTACGAGATGGCTTGATCCTCGAAAGGGGTACATAGGCAGCTCGCCAAAAGACGAGTTCAAATATCCCCCTCTCCAAAAAGGGGGAGGGGCATTGGGTACATATACGAATATTCGTATATTCCCGCATTCTAAAATATTCGCCTTGTACCAATATTTTTGAAAAATATTTTTGGTAATAAATACTTCATTAAAATCACGCAAACAAACCGGGAGAATTGGATCAATCAAACCAGGAAACTCGCCCGTTTGGAGAGCTGGATGAACCAATCCATTTTCATCTTGTCCACATAGCCCCCTCTTTGGGGTTGGGTAGGACTTACTCTGCTTTTATCTCGATTAGAGTTACCATTTGAACTTTACGATTTAAAGAATTCGCTCTCGTATGAGGTTCTAATTAGTCATGTAAAACGGAAATGGTTAACTAAACACCTAATGATGCCTCCACTATACGGGGAATTCAAAATTTCTTCAGGATCGAAGCCATTTCGGAAGCGCTCTTTCGATACATTGTAAAAACGCTTAAGTAAAAAATGGCCCGAGAAGGTCTAAAACGCAGCTGAAGGCCCACTCACGAGTTTATACGAAACCGAGCCCAAACCCTATGATGGTATGTCTTTTCTATTTCATGAAAGATAAATCTCAAGTTCAGAAGATAGATGTAAAGTTTCCGAAGATAGACACGAAGATTGAAGGAAAATGGAATATTCCTAAAAAGCGATAAAATCAATCAAGGGCAGAAAGGGAAAGAGAAAAATGCCTCTAAAAGGAGTATATAAGGACGTCGAGGTTGAAGATGCAGGGGACGCGCAATTCTTTGCTCAGAGCAAACACAACACTTCGGGCAATTTAGGCATATTTCCGTTTTTCTGTTATCGAGCTGTGACTCAACTAGGTATAATCATGTCTTATAAGGTTAGAACTAGGAACTTGCCGACGGCTCTTACCGCTTAGGCTTACCTGTTGTAACTCTCAAACCACGGATTTAGAATAAGATATTCTTTGCTCTCTTTTCGTTTTACTGATTCATAATAATTTTGTTTGTTCTCATTGTTTGATTTCTTGGCGTGTGGTTTAGCAGATATCCGGGACCTCTGGGAAAGTTAGGTTTACTTAGCTTTCCTATTTTCATCGAAAAATCGACAATGCGAATTTCGGTTTTCACATCGATTATGCATTTCTGGCCGGGGTATGCGATTTAAAAAAGTCATCTTTTGGTGTTTGTTATTGTACATATGAATTGTTGTACATGTGGATATGGTCAATTTTGTGTACATATATGCTAATATTGCATTTTTGAATTTATTTTTTCTTATAGTAGCGGTTGGATTGAAAAATTTAAAGTTTTAGGACAATTAAAAAGAGTTTATCTGAAAATTTGATAGTTTGGGAAAATTAAGAATAATCAAACAATTAAAGAACCAAATGTGAAAAGTGAGATTTGGCCATTGTTGCTCAGGCTTCATCGTGTGACTGAAGCGACGACCACCATGGTGAATTTCGAGCATCACAACCAGCACGAGATACTATCACAACGCAAGGCGGATGAGTTGCAGAGCACGATGTGCTTGGTCGTGTTGATTGTGGCGAAGGAGAAGATGAACGATGTTCATTGGAAGTCACTGGCGAGGACCAGGAAGCACGGCGAAGAGGAGTTGTGACATAGATGGCATGATACACCACGAGAGTTCTTAAAAAATGTGTTTTTTTTTGTTTATGAAATCATTCGTCTGGATAATAAAAACCAGATATGAAGAAAAAAAAAGATGAAAAATCAGTGGATCCTACAAATTATGCTCTAGTTATACTTTAGTTACTAATGAATGAAATATGTTAAAAGAAAGTGTCTTAGAAGTTGAAATTGTCTTTTAGTGTAATAACAGCTCTAAAAACTTTTAGGAGTTATCCATTATTGCTCAATGTTTTTGACTTTATGTAGTGTATGTATTAAAAATTGGGGTACTGTTCTGAGTTTGTAAGGGAGTATTTATGTCTAGAGCTAAGAGGTAACCAACAAGTAAACGAAACTAGTATATAGAAGGTGACGATAAAAAAAGGTATGAAACAGAAGAAGTAGGGGACCCTGTGTGTGGGTCAGTGTTGCTTTCTATTTAAAGCTAAGAAGAATGATATCAAGGGATTAATTTCTCCCACCTATCTTCTCTAAGCAACCTACCCAAACAACATTACATCAATTTACATTAATATGTTTGCGCATGGTAATTGTGAACTCTCAGAAGACTCGATAACTGCATCAACGATGCACTTGTTTGTACATTTGCAAATTAAGAATTGGCTAATTGTAAATAGAATCTTATTTTTTTATAATTGTGGGATCGCAAAACTTTCAAGGCCCAAAGATTAATCCCACAAGACTTTGCATCCGGGTATGCATTATTCCAATTAAGGCGCTGCTAGGTGGCCAAGACAAATCGAATCCAGGTGGCAAAGGTCCCAGCTAGGACTCCTTTACCACTTGAACTAACGCGACTTGGTTATACTTCTTCATACATTTATAGAAAATCCTCTTTTGCTTTAACCAACACACAACAAGGAACAAAAATCATAACTTCTTCCCCATTGTATATTCTGTTTGTACTTTGTCTCACTTTTAAGATCATATACATTAATACAAGTTGAGAGATTTCAGAAAAATATGTTGGAAGGTCATGTCTCTCCAGAGAACTTGTCCTCAAGCTACGCGGATATGTTTGTACCTGAAAGGCTTAAGTGGCTGAAACAGCATCCACAACAGGAAGTTTTTCTCTCAGAGCAGTAATTATTTACCTCAACTTCATTAGATACTTCAGTTCCAGGGAAGCAACAATGATGAGTTGTTGCAGAGTACCTTTAACCATTTCAAATGCTTGGATCTGGTTTTGGAACAAACTATTGTAGGAAACTTATTTTAGTATAATGGGAACAACTGATATTTGTAAAAATAATAAGAACAAAAATCAAAATTATAATACTGTAATAAACGAATAATTTTTTTTTGCAAAGTCAAGATGATTAGTTCTTTTCTTAAATATTTAAATGCCCCTTAGTGTAACGGTTTCATAGCACTCAGATTTTCAAGATACAATTGCATATGTTTCTGTCTCCGATCACTAAAGAACATAACATGTCAAACTTATTTTTGTGTTGTATTCTCAGATAAAAAATAATAAAAATACTAGGATGATTTTTCTAAATGGGATAATTGTTTTTTTGTTTGTTATCGTGGGTGTCCCAAAGAATGTGACTTAATCTCCCTTTTGTAATCAACAAAAGTGAATACAAAAGGGCTCCAACTTAAGCCATATATGGAGCATTGAATCACGTCAAATGTCATAAAGAAAATTTGATTCTTTGTAACCATTTTGATAACATGCATTAAAAAAAGATATTGTAGGTTTGACTAGATTAAAGAACAATAATTTTTTAATAGGTTTAAATCATTTATATTTAAATGAATATAAGATAATCAAGAATAGTTAAGTTATTAGAAATAATGTCCTACTAACTAATTTAAATTTAACTAGGGGCAGGCCCTGCACAAGCGCGGAGTTGTAGATATTCTTTGCTTCATCGCTATCTTTGAAGGAGAAACTGATTTGTGTGATGTTTGTTACTGAAATTGTACAACTGCTTTGTTCAGAAATCATAATTGTATTTTTTTTTGAGATTCGAGGACTGGTTATGAACTGTGTCATTTATTGTGTCGTTCTTATTATAATGGGACTATTTGAGATCCATTGTGTTCTCGGTGTAGATAGTGAGCTGAATCTGGAAAACACCTAATGGGCTCTGCTGTGACCAATCGGTTATAGAGGATCTTTAGTATGAGATAAATTGCAAGGCTCGTTTTGAGTGGGTCATATGGAGGCTCATTAATCATTCACGTGAAAACTTCGGTTTGAATAACATATACTAAAGTTACCCAAAATGCATATTAACAGCGCCGACGATTATGCAATGTTTACGTTGACGTGTTACTATGTTAACATGTACTGATGCTGTGATGCATTCAGTAAAGAACATTCTCAATATGCAAAGACCTGTTAACACTGCCTTTATTATTAAAAAAAAAAGTTACTCTTCTCTTGGGGGAAGGTTGTTTGCAGAAGGGAAAACAAAACCAAAGTTCAAAATAGGAGAAACATAAGAATTTTGCAATTATAAAAACACGAAAGCTAAGTAGGGTTGACGGTTTTGTGGATATCAAACAATTATTCACGGGGGCATTTACGACTTTTTTCTTTGTTTTCGGAGCCGGGAGGTTTGGTTTCATCAAGTCCCGTTGATATCTCTTCAAGGCATCTTGGTAGCTCCTGCCCTCCACCACCACTCATATGGCAAGGAAATGTTAAAAATTTCTAAATAAATACCTAGTTCTAAGTTTGTGTTAGAAGAAACAGTCGTCAGGGTTTCATCAATAACGAAAGGATAATAGTGCTGTTCGTTTGGATGACGCAGCTTCTTGCGACTGCGGCTGCGGCTTAGGCTGCATCTGCGTTAAAGGCAGATTGTTGTTGTTTGTTTCTCAGACGCAGACGCCGCCGTCGCAGCCGCAGATTGTTGTTAATTTTGACGACGAAGGATATTAACGCTGATGCAGGACTCAACTGCACGTTCCGCGTTGATGAAACGAACAAGCTTGTATGAAAAACATAGCCGCAGCCGCAGACACCCGCGTCGATGAAACAAACATCACTAATATGTAATATTTGTCCATCGCCCAACTTCAAACATATCGATTTTGACGACCACGTAAGAGATCATATGATCCGTAATCTTGTACATATAAGTGCGCGCCCAGCTGGGATAAACCCGTGGATCACGGAATTCTGCCTAGGGAGATAGAAGAGTTAAATCAAACATTATTTTGATAATTGATAAGAAAGAGATGGAATCATATAAAATTATACATGTCGTCAATATTATCTTTACAATCTGTTACATCTAAAACGGTATAGTCCCACTATGAATATTACTTTAGAGACATAATTCTTGATTTCGTCTAAATAAATAAATAAAAAAGCATAGAAGACCAAATTTTTGGAAAGTTGAAGGTGAGGGTGATTACGGTACCTTTTCATCCATTTTTATGGCCAAGTCAGAGAGCGATGACGGTTTAGTGTTGGCGGCTGTTTGTAAACAGAAGCACCAGATGATGACACTTTCGAGGATTGGATGTAATCTACGCCGGTCACAACAAATTATGAGTTGATTTGAGATGCACGGCTCGGGTGTATGACATGACTATATATATAGGTGAGTAAACACTGGGAGATGTAGAGATAGAGCAAGACAAACAGTATGTGCGTGTGAGGTTTGTCGATTTGATCTAGTAACCTAAATCTAAACTCAAGAAGAAGATAAAGCTACTAACAGTTTTTTTATGGCCACAACTCGGTATTAGTAATATGGGCATCGTATGTACTGAACATAAAATTTATAAACGAGCCACCGAGCTTCATGAATAAAACCACAAAACAATTAGATATAACAAAGCTTAAGATCGATGAACAAATTTAATTCTCTGTAGAACCCACATAATGCTAAGGTGGACACTCTAAAAAGAGAGAAAATAGCCTGTTATATATATGATTCCAAATATTCAAAGTGAGACATTTGCTAATTTGCATATTTACCCAAATTCAAAACTTATACGCTCTGCAAACCACTCAATTTGGACTTCCATTTTCTCATTCAAACAAACTCCGATTTTGACATGTAGTTATACTACTTCATAGTGTCAAACATTTCGTTATTCTGACGAACGTTTTCGTTCAGAAACTTACCAAAATGGTCTAAAACCAAGATACAAATAAATCAAGATTACAATACCGAAATAAACTGATAAAGAAGAATTGCAGAGTCGAGATGATTAATCTATTTCTTTCAATCTTTAAACGCTCCTAGTGTAACGGTTTCATATCGTTCAGATTTCTAGGATATAACTGCATATGTTTTCGTCTCCCATTATTGAAAAACATAACTTGTTGAACATAACTTTTGTGTTGCACTCTAAAACACAAAAAAATACTAACATAACTATTCAAAATAAGGAAAAGTGATTTTGTTGTTCGTATGAATCTTAATGTTTGTTTTTCTACATTGCCATGAGGCTTTATATAGAAAAGTGAAGCACCACAAATCATTACATTTAGGTTTCTTCTTTTCAAAACCAAAAACCTATATACATTATTATGGAGTATTAAATGTCATCAATAATCATAATGGAAAATTATTCATTTGATTATTGACCATAACTTGCAAAAATAATATTAGTGTATGTGACCAAATCAAAACTAATAATTTTTTTTTGCGGCAAACGGCTATTCTATTACTCAAGTTTGAGGTGGTCTGGGTAACCAGACCGGAATAGAACAACCAATAAAAAGTAACTCCCTATAGAAAGATCTAGCTGTCTTAGCTAAAAAATCTGAAAACTGGTTGTGCACTCGAGGAACATAAGAAATTTTGAAGGCCAAGAAGCAAATCAGTAGCGTTTCTATCCTCTCCAGTTCCGTAGCAAAGCTTGGCCAAGCTTGAGGATCCGTGATCATAGCAATCAGTTCCTTGCAATCTGTACCGAAGCTCTGACATGTCTAATGTTGAAGCATATTCTCCATCGCCCATTGCAGTGCTTCTACTTCCGAATGCAACGCTGATTCTCGTCTAGGTATATTTCGTGTTCCCATGAGTTGACGATTCCCACCACTGTCCATCCAGACCCATCCACAGCCACTAAATTGATCATAGCCTATCCAGGATCCATCTATTAAGCAGATATTACCCAAGCTTAAGACTTGGGATTCCTCGTCATTGTTCCCTTGTATCACTGATGACACCACCTCGTTTGCAGCAAACCAAGCCTGACATTCGCTCTCAGCATATCTTACTAGTTCTAGAGGATCCCTATCAATTCCCCTAAAGAGTTTATCATTTCGAGTCTTCCAAATATACCAAATTATCCAGGGATATGGATCTATGTCTTTTTCAGGTTCAATTATGATGTTCTTCCTCCAGAATAGGTAGTCCATGTTCGCATAGATGCTTGGTACTGGAAATATATCTTGACTCGTTGGACTTGATGATAGTGCCCAAACTTGTAAAGTAGGCGTACATTCAAAAATAGCATGGGTTACAGATTCCTCTGGTTCACCACACCTTGGGCAGTAATTATCACATCTCATATTCCGCCTTACTAAATTCCTTGTTACTGCCACGTGTCCAGTTATCAGTTGCCATATAAGATGGCAAATTTTCTTTGGCGCCTTTAGCTTCCAAACAAAGGCTTGAAGCTTAGTCACATTTGGCTCTAGCACTTCATTTTCATTTTTCTCCTTGAGGAGATTCTGGGCTACCCAATATCCGGATTTTACCGTATATTGTCCATTCTTTGTGTAGTTCTAGCAGAATGTGTCCCGTCGGTGAGTCGTACTTGTGGCCAAACTTCTAATAAGAGGTATATCGTCAGGGTTGACATATTGTTCCAGCAAGCCAACATCCCATGTCTTTGATTCCTGGTTAATAAGATCATTGACCCTCATATTTGGATTCATAATTGGTGCCACATGTGTAGCTGACCTAGCAGGTGTCGTTGGGATCCATGGATCTTCCCACACTTTAACTTCATACCCAGAGTGTATCTTCTGTCTTATCCCCAATAACAAAATCTCCTTTGCCGTAGAAATGCTACTCCACACATAAGAAAGACTGTTTACAGAATTTATTCGTAAAGACGAGCTCATCCTGTAATATCTACCCTTTATAACTCTGGCCACCAGCGAATCAGGGTATTGTAGTAACCTCCATAATTGTTTTCCCAATAGAGCCAGATTAAACTCGTGGATCATGCGAAATACAATCCCACCCTCCTCTCTTGGTAAACAGACTTTTTCCCATTTTGACTAGTGTATTCCTCTTTTTGGGGGATTAGAGCTCCACCAAAATTGTGCAATAGCACTAGCAAGATTTTCACATATCTCCAATGGGAGAAGGAAAGTAGACATAACATATGTCGGAAGAGCAAGTAGAATGGATTTGATCAGCACCTCTTTTCCCCCTTTCGAGAGCCATCTACCTGTCCGTCCATTCACTCTATGCATCAACTTGTCTTTAAGGAAAGCAAAAAGTTTGCACTTAGAACCGCTAATATCTTCTGGGATACCCAAGTACGATCCCATCCCTCCTTCATTCTGTATACTAAGTGCATCTTTAATTTCCTACCTGGTGGTTGCATTAATTCGCTTACCAAAGAGTAATGAAGATTTATCAAAATTGATGCATTGGCCTGATGCTTTTCTATACATCCTGACTACTTTTATTACTTCTTCACATTCACGGGGCTTCGCCTTACAGAAGAAAAGGCTATCATCAACAAAGAGAAGGTGGGATACCGATGAACGCGCGTGTGACGCGCATCCCCGTTATCTTTCCTTGGTTCTCTGCGTGATTGAGAAGGCTAACGACTGCTTCCGTGCATAGAATAAAAATGAAAGGAGACAAAGGATCTCCTTGGCGTAGACCTCTCCCTGGAATAATATTTCCTCTCGGCTGCCCATTCGTGAGAACTTTATATTGTACTGATGTAATGCATCTCATTATCCAGGTAATCCACGTTCGAAAAGCCCATCTTTCTCATGACAGCTTCAATAAACGACCATTCCATCCTGTCATATGCTTTACTCATATCCGTCTTGATGGCCATTCTTTTATTGCGTCCGCTTGGCTTAGTCCTAAGTGCGTGAAACATCTCCTGAGCAATCATAATATTATTCGAAATCTGTCTTCCAACGACAAAAGCTGACTGAGTTTCCGAAATTAGACTTGGTAGCACTTTCTTGTGTCTCTGGCATAAGACCTTAGAGATTATTTTGTAACTTACGTTTCATAAACTAATGGGCCAAAATTGAGCCATTTCATTAGGCGTTGTTGTCTTTGGGATGAGACAAATAATTGTTTCATTCAGTCCAGCTAACATTGCCCCCTCGGTAAAGAATTTATTAACCATAAGAGTTAAGTCATCCTTTACTATGTCCCAGAACTTCTGGTAAAAAAGCGCAGTCATCCCATCTGGCCCCGGGGCTTTTTCTGGGTGCATAGCAAAGAGTGCTAGCTTCACCTCCCATTCAGAAATCGGGGCTGTTAGACTTTCATTCATTGGCTCCGTGATTGTTGTATGAACTTCAGATAGCGCTTCTTCAATATCTTCTAGATTAGAAGACTCAAAGATCTGTCTAAAATAGCTAGTAGCAATGGCTACTAGTCCTTCTTCATCTTGCACTACATTTCCATTTTCATCTAGGAGCTGCGTGATCTTGTTCCTTGCTCGTCTTTGCTTTGTTAATGCATGGAAAAATTTTGTATTTCGATCACCTTCCCGTAGCCAAAATACTCGACTTTTTTGTTTCCAGAACATTTCTTCTGCCTTAAGAGCATCTGAAAGTTCCTTCAAAGCGGCTGCGATCTCCTCAGTTGTAGCATTATCATCTGCATACATAGCCTCCACCTTTTCTTTAAGCTCCTCAACCAATTTTTCCGAGTTAATATTATGTTCTCTCCTCCACTCGCTCAAGGCTTTTCTGCAGCTGGCAATATGTTCCATTATAGTCGCATTGGGAGGAAGATCAGGTGATTTCCATCCCTCTAAAATGACCTGCCGCAATTCCTCATTATCCAACCATCTTTTATCGAACTTGAATTTTCTTGATCTTCTCGTTGGTTTTGTGAGTATGTCTGCAAGAATCGGACGATGATCCGATCCCCATAATCTCATATACTTCACCATAGAATGAGGAAACTTATCATGCCAGTCCGCATTTCCCACAGCCCTATCAAGACGACATCGAACAGTTACTCTTCCTGCTCTCTTTCCAACCCATGTTAGCATATTTCCAGTATATGGAAATTCTAACATCCCACAATCGTTTATCATTTGCTTAAAAGGTAGAAAAGAGCTATCAGTGCGCTTTCTTCCTCCTTCTTTTTCACCATGAGCAGTGATTTCATTAAAATCTCCTATCATAAACCAAGATCAAAACTAATAATTTATTTTGCTATGGGTATACATTTTTATATTTAACAAAATATAAAAGATAACCATGATTATAGTTTAAACCATAAGTTATTAGACATAAGTCTATTAACAAATTAAAATCTAAATTCAAACCCCAATATCGATGTGTACATTAAGTAACAAATTTTGGAACTTCATTTCTCATTCAAACTAAATCTATTTATGACATATAAATACACTTTTAATAATGTTCAAAACATAGTTCCAAGAACTATAACATGAGTTTTGGTTCTTCACATGAAACTATGGATGATTGCATCTCAAGAACAAATAGTTGTCAGATAGATCCAACGGATACGATTGGGGTTATGTTGAAGAACAGTGAAGAAAACAGAGCTATTTCCTTGAAAAACAAGAGAAAATCAGAGGTTTGTTAGATCAGATTTTGGTTTAAAAGTATGTTTTGAAACATGGGTTAGGCTTTCTATTATAATTATGTCTCAGGTAAAGACAATGGAAGAGGAAAGGACAGAGATGACGATCAAAGTAGAGGCTGAGACAGAATCAAACATGAAAGGAAAATCAAACGTGAGTAACACGGAAGCATCTTCAGACACTTCAAACGAAACATCAAAGGGAGCTTCAGAGATCCAAATTGGATTATATTCACGTGAGAGCTCGTAGAGGTGAAGCCTAAGACAGACACAGTTTAGCAGAACGGATAATTAAAGTGTTTCAAATGAGATTCTTGTATTACAAGATAAAGAAATTTCTAGGGTTTAAAATTTTTGCTTTTGCAGGCAAGAAGAGAAAAGATCAGCAAGAAGATGAAATATCTGCAAGATATTGTCTCTGGATACAACCAAGTCACTGGAAAAGCTGGTACGCTTGATGAGATCATTAATTATGTTCATTCTCTCCAGGGACAAGTTGAGGTAAGTAATGAAATCAAGATCCTCTGTTTCACCATTAACCAAAGTTAGAAGTCTAAATCTTTAAAGTGACAATCTCTTGCAGTTCTTGTCCATGAAACTCACTGTCATTGTTGGAACTATTTTTGAGCATTATGAAAAATATATTCATATGTTAAAAATAGAGTTAGTTTGAATGAGAAATGGAAGGTGAAATAGGATTTTTAATAATATTAATATATTCATATGTTAGTTTGACTTTTAATAGGATTTTTTTTTTCATTAAAGCTAAGAATCTCTGCTTTTAATTTTTTGAAAGTTGAATTCATTTTCTTTCCTATAAGACATAGCCCATGTGACTTCTCAGAAAGACATTTTGATACAAACAAGAAAACACAATTTTACCATTATGAAATAGTTATGCTAATATTTTTTTTTCTCTAAGAATACAACACAAAAAGATGTTCATTAGCTTCTATCCTGAGTGACGCAAAATAATCAAAGTGTGGTTGTATACGGGATTATGATTGCATAAACACTGTCACACTACGGTCAATTAAAGAATTAATGAAAGAGTATATCGCCTCCATACGAAACCGTTCTTTGTCGTCATATTTTAGTATCAAATGTTGTATATTTTATTTCTGTTTTTATCACTATATAAAAAAATTATTCAGTTTGCCATATTGTAGAAATCATTATGGTCCTACAATCTTCATTATTTAAGATTCTAGGAACTTAATTTATAAAGGGGAAAATCTGAATAATTGTAAGATAGATGTTGAATATATATATATACATAAATATTGTTGGGGTCAAAATCGGTTACGACGGAACCGACGTCAGAAACCTACAGGGAGAATGTGTTTGATGGGGTCAAAAATGGTATTCTCGAAATCATCATCTAAAAATTGTGTTTCTATACAAATGCAGTCTCGAAATCGACTTAGCGCAAGTCTCAGGGCCAAAATTCGAAAGAAAGAAACCGAACCGACTAACTCGCCCATATGGTGAGTTGGTCGGCAAGGATCAACCAACTTGCCTGAATGGCGAGTTGGACAAGGCCAACTCGCCCGTATGCCGAGTTGGATGGAATGACACGACCAACTCGCCCGTACGGCGAGTTGGATAAGGCCAACTCACCGTACAGGCGAGTTGGTAGGCACGACATGGCCAACTCACCCGTATGGTGAGCTGGACAAGGCCAACTCGTCAAATGGGCGAGTTAGATGACAAGAGCAATGTGACCCGCTCTTCGGCAAGTCGGAT
>CAJHQQ010002484.1:0-63885 GCA_905132885.1 Moricandia moricandioides
GTTGTAGCCACCAAATCCTATTTGATTCCTTTTTAATCTGAAGGGGAGAGAGAGGGGAATCAGAAGCACACAAACTTTTACCTTCCGGACTTGTTGAAGGAATCCGGTCCAGTGTATACCAAATCCCAAAGTAAGCAAATAATGTCAGGATAAGTTTTGGAAATCAGCTTTGGTTCCTTCAAAATCTTATCCCTTAGCTCTTCGGTCTTTGCATCATCAAAAAAAATTAGTCAAAAATGATGTCTTGACATCATCCCAGGTAATGAGAGATCCTGTTGGTAGAAGTTTCAGCCATACAAGTGCATTCCCAGAGAGAGAATACTTGAATAACTTGCATAGAAGATAGTCTTTAGTTTCTTCATGCTCCAGGATGATAGAAACAAAATCCTCTAGTGTTTCAATGTGGTCCATGGGATCTTCATGGGGAAGGCCATGAAAGGGGTGCTCGCTCACATGAGTAAAGTATGCAGGTCTTATCTGGCTGTTGGACCCCTGGATTTCTCGAGGTTGAATCGCAGACCTGTTAATATATAATCGAGTAGGCCTGGTCAACTGTTCTATCGATCGATGCTCAAGGATTGCAGGCCCCATGTGCATCTAATTTCTGACCTGCTTCTTTACACAGATAACCCTCAGGATCATGCAGGTCTCCATTCCCATCCCTAGTTAGAATAAGTTCCGCAACCATCTCTACTCGTCGGTTACTGTCGATCAATGGTAGAGTAGAAGTTTCCATCGATGTTCGTCCAAGGGTGGTGTAGACCGACGTCGAAGTGTTGTTATCGATCGATTCTAGACGTTTCCCTCTGCGGATGGTCCGTTCAATAGCTGCAGGGTCTGAGAAAAGTAAATCTTTTTCCTTGTTGCTCCTGGTACTGCTATGCATGTACCTGAAAGAAAAGAAAATTTTTATGTAAGTAACTGAAATAGAAAATAAATACCTAGACTAAACCTATTAATCAAGTGTAATGGCGATCCTCACTCCCCGGCAACGGCGCCAAATTTGATGTAGCTTTTATTATGCACTCTCAAATTAACCCTATAAGCTACTTTTTGCTCTCTCAAATAAGAGGTTCAGTTGTAGTACTAAGGGATCTAATCCAGAGGGAGCGTGGGCACAAAATAGACTATAGATGTTTAGATTAAGCTAGGCAAACAATTTATTAAAGAAGTAATAGTAGACAAGTAAGCATGTGATTGGTTTGATAACAATAAGATGAAATAGCTAGGTCTAGGGATGTATCAATCAATATATTCAAAACACAAATCAAGGATGCTAAGGGTTTTATAGATCAAATTCTAGAACTCGAATTCAATAAGCAAGTAATTCAGCTCTCGCATGCCAATTACAAATCAGATGCCTAAGTTCTATGTTCCATCTCTCGCATACAAACAAGGATCGAGCGTCGATCGATACCAATTCTTGGGTATTGATCGATACTACCTCAGACAAGCATTAACACACATATCGATAATGTTCAACTAGATCCTAGACCAACTCTCGTATGCGCATAGATATCTAATCCACACAAGGCTCGGGTTTCGTTAATTAATTGCACTCTCGTGCATCTCAATTATCCTATGATTCTAGGTTCATGCAATCAGTCACTCTCTCGTGCTATTCCACTACTCTATATTCTAGTATTACAAGCAACCCTGGTGTATAGATATATAGATAACCTAGCAACCTATGACTATCAGTTTGACATTAAGAACATGAAATCCCTAAACCTAACAAGATGATTACTCAGACATGGAAGCAATAACACAAATCATAGACTGAATAAATAATAGATATAGAAATCAATATAAAACTAAAGGTGTTCCAATCAATCTCTGAAGGAGAATTGATCTTCTCTCCAAAGCTTAAGACAATGAATAAAATAAAGTTTAGCCGTCAACAATGCCTTAGAAAATTATATAAATTAGGTATATACTTGTGCAGGGGTATTCTGGTAACTTGCCATGACATCTAGGCTTAATTCGGCCATAAAACAAGACAAGCCGAGCCTGTCTTCTGGGATCACCTTTGATCGATGGTACGGCTGTGCTGTCAATCGAAACTCATTCATCCCCTCGACAGCTTCTTCTCGCGAGGCAGACAGACTACTCTTCAGTAAATCAGGCATAACTTTAGATCTAACCGTCTGATGGACCTCAAAACGATGGCATTGGAAATATAACTCAAAGATATATCTTCTATCAAAATATCAGCCCAATCTCGCCGTGGGAGTACCTCTATACATAGCTGAACATCTGACGCATTTGCATAGTTCTGCATCTCTAAAAGCTCCAAAATCACCAAAGTTCTCCAGAACGTACCTGAACCTGAAAAAATATACTCAAAACACATATAATAGAATCTAAATAGGGCTGATATCATGGCGAAATATTGGTAAATATCTGGCCCTATCAGGCGTCTAAGGTTAGTGTCAGTCCTTCCAGGTAGAAATCCTTCTTCTCTCCTTCTAGATGCAGTGTTGTGCGCGACTTGGGTGTCAATTCTCTTGATTTTTTCACACAGGGCTTCGAATTTCTCCATTAGTTATGTGTATATTAAATCTAACTTCTCGTATACATCAGCGGCTACCTTACAATTCCCTGTAAAAAACTGATTCATTTTTGAATTCGTTCTCCTTTCTCACGTCTTTAAAGTTACGTCATAGTTGCTAGTGAAGCTACTACTATTAATTACGAATGGCCGGTCCTTGAAGCTTATCTCATCGGTAAATTCTTTTTGGGAGAGGTTTTCCATTTTGACATATGCCTGAGATCGATCCCGTTTATCTAGAATAGCAGCTACTGATGCTAAAGTTGTTTTAACTTCAATTAAGTTTCTCTCCTCTGTGGATGTCATTTTTTTAATCCTTTCAGTGTCAAACCTCTCGAAGGTTTTCCTTAAAGCTATGTTTTTGATTAACCTTTTGGCATTTTCGGGGTTTCTAGTAGTGAAATTTCCTTTTCTGGTCGTGTCGAGCGTTGGTTAATAAATTAGTTTCAATCCTCTATAGAAGGTGTTGATGGGTTGGGTTTCTGAGAAGCCATGATGTGGAAATTCTTGATGGTACTCTTTAAACCTTGTCCAAGCGTTTTTGAAAGGTTCGCAAACTCCTTGAGTGAAAGTAGATATTTTTCTTCTTGATTCCAAGTATCTTCCTTCGTCAAAGAAGTGGTTGATGAAGACAATCTTCATGTCTTTCCAGAAATTCAGGGACCCTGGAGGTAATTGATCCAACCAACTCCTGGTCCCCCCCCCCCTCCTCGAGGGATAAAGGAAAAAGTTTGTAGTGATTATGATCGTCATTCACCATGTCTTCTAACTTCTTAATGTGATCGTTTGGGTGCTCAGTAGGGGACCCACTGAAAGGATCATGACGTACAAGACGATGAAAACGGGATTCAGTTCCAAACCCTTTGTAGTCTTATTGCGGACCTATTGGAATAGGTCCTGCTAGGATTTAAGAAATCTTGCATAGGCAATTTGCGTTAGGGATTGAATCCTTCTTATAAATGAGTTTGTTTGTTTTGTTGCATGCATGACCCTTTGGATCTTCTAGGACCAATTCCTCATTACTTTTATTATAAAAGGGACTTTCCTGCTTCCAGCTGATTGGTATCAATCGATGATGATGGTAGGGCATCGCCCGATGGTTCCAGAATTTTATCGATCGCTGCATTTGTCATGGCGTCGATCGGCGTTGACGTCCATAGTCTTTATTCTCTTCCAAAGATACCTGTGTCATCAGGAAAAGGAAAAGAATTCAAATAAAAATAGAAAAATAAATGTCTACACTATATTCTAAACTAAATCTAATGGTAACAGGAAAGAGTCCCTGGCAACGGCGCAAAATTTGATATGTGCTAAAATTACCCTAGAGCTACTGATTAACCTATAAAATAAGAGGTTCAACTGTAGTACTTAGGGATCGACTCCACAAAGACTCTAAGATTACACAATAGATCTATTGTTTTTGTAATAAAGCTAGACAAAGATTAATAAGCAATAAAGTTATTGCAAGATTGGTTTGTTTGTTTTATCAAATTGGAAATAAATTAGACTTACGAGATTCTTAGGTAGGATGAAGATGTAAGTAAGTAATTTAACAGGGATTTATTTAAATATAGCTCTGAACTCAAACTCAGGTTAAACGATTGTTAGTTATTACGAGAATGTCGATTGATGGTCACGATGTACCATCGATCAATGCTACTTCTAACAGATTTAGCGACAAGGTGTGATACGTTCTCTAACCTATTAATTAAATCAAATCTCGTATGCATCTAGTAGTTTAGATCATCTAAATTTTGGTTCAGGTAGTTGACCAAGCTTTCAGTTTGAGCCAATCAATCCTAAGATCTAGGTTTAAGTTGATCAGTTTGAATCCTAGCAATAAGAACAATCTAGATGAGGATCTAGTTAAATATCCCTACTAACAATACATATTTACCACTTCATCGACTACCTTTGAAGAACCCTAAATCTAGCAATTGAGTTACTCAGACATGATTATGAAAACATAATTAAAATCTGAATAAATTACATATAAGAAATAGAGTAAAGAAACACGGAGTAACAATGGTGTCTTTGTTATAAAAGACGTGTGTAAAGACTTAGGGTTACAAAACTAATAGAAACCCTACAAATAGTGTAAAATGCGTCCATGGACTTGTCTTGATAATATTGAAACTTCTGTGTAAAACCCTATGCGGGCTGTCGATCGATGGCCATGAGTCGGCGTCGATCAATGGTAAATGATAAAAAAAGTTTCTGATTTCTGGTTTTAATGAGAACTTCTTCAAAGCTCCAAAATGATCTAAAAGCTCTGAGTTCATCCAATAAGTACCTAGACTTGTAAAGACTCTAAAACAACTCTAAATGCATATGAAATATTCTAAAAACATATATAAATCATGGATAAAAACAGGTAAAATCCATGACATATCAGTGGCATAGGAAAAGATTGTTGACATCTACAACCCACTTCTTACCCATGACAAAATCAGCTGGGTGTTCTCCAGTAAAGGCCTTGCTGTACATTTCTCACAACTCATTCGTGTTTCTGGTTCCACTTCTTGTGGTCGTTCACCTATGAGTTTACAAACCAGTGAGACATAAGTGCAATTCGAGAAGAGGAATATGGAGACTGGGTTTGCATGGAGCGTCTGTGAAACATAAGCATTGCTGCTGCAATGTGCTACGACATGAAATTATTCACAATCAGCAAACTTTGTATGTTAATAATCTTGCCAGAAAAAAAAGGAAATAAACTTACAGAGTCATGCAACCCGCCGTAGTGTTTTGTTAGCCAATTATCTCTCGGTATCATCAACTTCAAGAAAAATCCATTGCTTGCATCTCCATCACTAGACTCTTCTTTCCCTACAAAGAAGAAAAATAAATTATAAGACCATCTCGAAAGAAGAAGCTATAATGAAAGAACGGAAACTTAAAAATCAGTCTTGATAAAGTCCAAAACTCTCTGCAATTTTCATCTTCCACCTTAGCTAATGCGTCATAAGCTTCCCCTGAGACATTTTCATCAGTTATGATACGCTTAACTGTTGAGTTCCCTACATACGGCCAAACTTGAGTCTTTGTCAAAAGAGTTTTGCGTTTGCGTGTAGGCTCCAAGAAAGTCAAAGCAAGTCCTTCCAACACCTCCTTACAATTTACAATCTTCTCCCACAACAGATGATTTTCCCAACCTTCTGTCGAAATGGATTCGTCATTAAGTTGTGGGATCTCGAACGCCTTCTCTAGCTTCACAAACTTTAGGCATTTTATTTTTCTTATATTTCTTTATCACTTCCTTGTTCTCAAGATTCTCCTTCTCCATCGTCTTCTTAGCTTTTTTCTCATTCTTCATAAAACATTGTTTGGCATTCCATCTTGTGAACTGATCTTTTTCTGAAATATCCATGACTGAGTAATAAATAGTCAGAATTAGTAAAAAAATCAGAAAAATAAATTACAAAGAATAAAGGAATCGTACCAAGTCGTTGCTACTACCACCATCATTCTCATACGGTTTGGTGTTGGCCACATCAAGATAAATTTTCACATCAAGATAAATTTTCTCCAATCTTGCAACCTTCTTCACTAATTCAGACTGATGTATACCCATTCTATCATCCAACTTAGCAACTATGGTAGCTTATAATGCTTTGCTAACCTTTTCAGCTACACTAACATCGATGCTTTCTATTTTTGTAGTGAGGATTTAATTGACTCAACCAACCCAAGTAAGGCAATGTTGTGAGCTGTAACCTACAATAAGCAAAGACAAAAACAACTATGTCAGCAACAAAGCATGTTCTACAACTAATTTCACAACCATCTAGTAATACCATTTCTGAAGCTTCATATCCATCAATAGGTTCTTTGTACGTTTTTCTCTTAGTAGAAGGACTCTCATCAACTGTAACTGGAACGACAGGTGCCCTAACCAAATGTTTTCCTTTCTGGCCCTGGGTACGCGGCATTCCATCCCAAAACCTTTCATTTAGTTGAACATTGAGGATGTCTACTACTATTTTATCCAAATCACTATATGGTTCTTTGTTGACCCACACGGGATACCTATGGTTCATCGGCTTATTAATCATATGCATAACACGGACCTGTAGTTCAATATAACACAACTGTTGAGATCATGTAATTCAGATTAATGATTGTAAAAGTAATCTATTTACCTTCTGATATTTTTTATTTTCTTATGCTATGAAATCTTGGAAGTTGACACGCTGACAAGAACCACGCCATGACAGAAGAGGAATCTCAGCTCCCTCTATCTGACTCCCATACAGCTCTCCAAAACATGGACAAACTCGTATATCCATATACCTAGTGTATGAACACAACAATGAACTATATATCTATCCTTCCCAACGTACGAAACAACTTTAAGGGAGTCAAAGCAAGGCTTTTAAAAGCAACAAAACCCCACAAAATCGATTGAAAGCTGCTATATCCATCACTCTTTTAGCACAATGCAAAGGTATCCTACTGTTGCTTGAAATTCCAAATATCCCAATAGACAACATACACAATAAAACAAGCATTTTGTGATTCTATAAGGACCCGTTTCTGCATATCGGAAAAAGGGCTTGCAATTCCTTCAGCTTGAGTAACTTTCATCTCCACCCAAAACTCTTCGTGATCCACATTCCAGCCATCATTTTTGTCGAAAGGAACACAGTTGAGGCCTGTAATATCTCCAAACTCATACAAAAGAACCTTATCGGACTTGTTTCAAGCGACGACCATATCTCATTCCTCTTGACTGAAAATTGATTGTCCAGAAAGTAGTGAACATATTTTTGCAGACAAAGTGTAATCCAACTCATTCAGCCTGATGATTACTCCAACAGCAGATTCCTTCAACTCATCCCAAGCGTCTACACCAATAGCTTCTTCAAACATCTGAATATTTGACAAAGAAACAACTATGATTCATGCTCATATTTTGAATTGGTGTTTTCCCAACCTCATATAAGCGTGGAGGATACTTTCTAATGGCCGAAAATGAAGGCATCCTATAGCAGATTAACACACTATTATTCAGTAATTTCATTAGCTTTAAATGTTTTATAACAAAAAACAAAGAACCGATCTTGTGTATTCAAAATTAAAAATTACATATATGATTTGAAAAAACGAACTGAAAATAGAGAAATTGAATAAAACACTTGATGTTTTAATTGAAATTAGCATAGAGTTATAGAGAAACATAGAAAACCCAAACCGATTTTTGAAATTGGGTATTAGGGATTTCGAATTGAGAATTAGGGTTTTAAATTTTAACCTCCAATCAATCAATCTATGCTAACAACAACTTCGAATTACTAGGTGAGATCTCTTACTAGATTATGTCTTACAGATTCAAGTAACTCGATTTAGGGTGGAAGACCTAGGTGAAATCGAGTTCTTCTTCCACGACGATGACAGAGACAAACTCGATTTTAGGGTGGAGGACAACAGAGACGACGAGAATTCATGGTGGAGTGGTTGTCGGAGATTGAGTGATGGAGGTTGAGTTTCTTCACCAAAAAAAGAGATGGAGGTGTCGGAGATCGAAGCTTCTTCGAGAGAAGAAAGACCCGACAAGGTAAAGTACTTCTCCTTTTTTATTTTTTCTCTTTATATTAAAATAAATTTTATAAATAAATTATAATGGAAATTTCATGGTTAATGTTTAAGAGGGTGTTTTTTTAATAAATATGCTAATTCCTTGAGTCATTTTAGTAATTACAATGTTATATGAGTTAGTGTAGTATTTTTGAGTATGATTAGAGTAATTCTGAGGAACTTCTCGTTCTTTTATTCTGAGGAATCATTAACTTAATCATGGTTGTGGAGTTCTCTTGGTCTACTGAGTAAGAGTTTGAAGAATTTTGATTTTGAACATATGTAGTTCCTGTGGACTAATGATGCCAAAAATTTTAAAAATTTCATAGCGCTACAAATTTAACCATGTATAAACGACAAATCTATATATAAAAAGGAGAACAAAATCTCTTCTCCTTAATCCACATCATCAAGAGGTTATTTAAAAATTTGACACATAAGCATAGTTTTTTAAAATTTTAACTAATTGTCTTACAGTTTTCATTTATTTAGCATTTAAAGCAAATCAATTACAAATTTTAAAATAACCCATAAATCCATATTCATAAATATTTCATTTTTAACCCATCAAAATTTTAACACATATAGTTTTTACAATCTATATATATAAAGGAGAACAAGGTCTCTTCTCCTTAAGCCACATCATCAAGAGGTTATTTAAAAATTTGACACATAAGCATAGTTTTTTAAATTTTAATTAATTGTCTTAAAGTTTTCATTTATTTAGCATTTAAACCCAATCAATTACAAAATATAAAATAACTCATAAATCTATATTCATAAATATGTAATTTTTCATCCATAAAATTTTAAACATAATTCTATTTTTATATAAAGGAGAACAAGGTCTCTTCTCATTAAGCCACATCATCAAGAGGTTATTTAAAAATTTGACACATAAGCATAGTTTTTTAAATTTTAACTAATTGTCTTAAAGTTTTCATTTATTTAGCATTTAAACCCAATCAATTACAAAATATAAAATAACCCATAAATCTATATTCATAAATATTTAATTTTTCATCCATAAAATTTTAAACATAATTCTATTTTTTTAAAAAAATATTTAATTGTTCAAAAATTTTCATTTTTTAACATTTAAACTAAATCAATTAGCAAACATATATAATCCATAAATGTATTTTAATAAATATTTCATTTTTAACCCATCAAAATATTAACACCTATAGTTTTTACAAATATATAATAATTTACGAAATCTAAAAAACTTAGATTTCAAAATTAACAAAGAAAATTTAAAAAATAAAAAATAAATTGTCCATTTGCACTATTGTTTGATTTTTTTTTCTTTTTTATGAACATCGAAACATCTAATACATAATCAACACATTTTTTAAAAAAAGTAAGAAATTCTAATAAATAAAATAATAAAAATAACATATCTATTACCATCATTAAAACATTGCCAAACACGAATAAAGAACGAAAAATTACATTACAACACCTTTTCTTGCATTTTGAAAGGCACCTTAAAAAAATTTAAGTGGACATCATTTTATGCATAACACTATTTTCTTGAATAATTGTTTGCAGCATTATCGAATCTAACACTAATTTTAACAAATGCTGCACAAGACTTCCATGTCTATTAACATACATACCATTAACACTCTATCCATTAGAATTGTTGCATATATATATATATATATATATAACAAACCATTGACAATATATCTCTTAAGCGGCAGTTTGGAAGTTTATTACGTTCGATGGATATAATTAATTTTTCAAAAAAAAAAACAGCATGAATATATGACTAAAACATTTCCACTTAACAACGAAAGGCTTATAACACAATGATATTTACCTATAGATCAAAATGATGTTATGAAAAATAAAAAGAATTCACGATCAGTAAAATATACTTGGACACGCTTGATTAGAAAATAAAACTAAAGCGGACAGATGGTGAAAACGTATTAAGAGACGTTTCATGAGGTTAGAGTATCTAGAATATCATGTTATTTAAAAATATATTTAAATACAAAAGTAACAATTCCATGACATCGTAACAATATCACGCACCACAAAAACATCAAAAAATACGCCGTCTACTAATATTGTAAAAATGTAAAATTTTAATTTTAATATTAATAATTTAATCAATGTAAGATTACTATGTCCAATTAATTATGTAAATTAAAAAAAACAAATGATGCATATTAAAACTAGCATAATCTCAATGAAACAATAGAAATTCATGTATATAATTACAAAATATATAGAAGAGTGACACAATACA
The DNA here is from genome assembly GCA_905132885.1 of Moricandia moricandioides. NCBI lineage: Eukaryota > Viridiplantae > Streptophyta > Magnoliopsida > Brassicales > Brassicaceae > Moricandia > Moricandia moricandioides. The sequence continues at coordinate 10,392 of CAJHQQ010002484.1, forward strand.
CAACAAAACGAAAAAGACATAATATTAATATAATAGTGGATGACGTCAAAGATAATAAAAAAAATATCTCCTACACAAAATAAAACAATATCTTATTAAACTATAGTTATGACATTATGTAATTTAGTTAAATGTAACAATTTCGTTCAAAATATACTTTTATCCTATATAACAAAAAATCTCACAAAAATTTTGATTCACAAAATTGTATAATTAAATTTTAAACTAAAAAGAAATATCAATTTAAACAATTAAAAAGTAAAAATCCCTTCGCGTAGCGCGGAGTAAACCTCTAGTCAGTTATAAACCAAATGACTTTTTTTTTAAAATATGTTTTTCAAAAGTGGTTGAAACGGCATTGCAAACTTTCTATCAAATGTTTAGTCTTTTCTTTTGTCTTTTGAGAAACTATAAAACACATCGTCTAACAATTTCATCACTAAATAGAACTATTCATCGTTGTATCCAAAGCTGCGGAAAACTATTTTTTTGTCAACATTTCTTTATATCCCTGTTCAAAAACGCGGACTCGGCGCCCCGTTAATCACCGGAAATACTTGACACGGAGGAACACAGTCGCGATTTGCTGGTAATCGGAGTATTAATCGGAGAACCTGAAGAAATCATCGTTTTGTAGATTTTATGTTCCAAATCACATATATTTCGTAGATCTATTCTATTTTGATTATAATCTTCAAGTTTCGCAAGATTAAACAATGAAATCGTAAAAAAAAAAGAATGAATGTTGTTGCTCTGTAAAAAACGCAGAGATTTAGGTTGAAAACATGGTTATTTTCGTCTTTAACAAATTCATTAAACCTAAAAGATTGGGAAAATGACAAAATGAGTCATCCCAACTTTGAACCCGAACCTGATTTGAGTTTGGAGGAGCGCACGAGCACTAGACTAGGTATCGTGTACTTTTCTTAGTGCACATATTATTTATATAACTCCTAAGACATATATAAAATCATAAAATTATTCTCTGATTAATTTTCGTATAATCTCTGATTAATTGATTAGGCGCTAGGTGCTACCCAACCGCACGCGTAGCGCGCTTTATATTAAGCATCAAGGCCTAAAGGCCACTGTACAAGTGAAATCAAACTCATTCCTAATACAAATTATGAAACCCAACGAAACCCAATAGAAACCCAACAAAAAAATATAAGGATAACTATATGCCCTACACGTGTTGGATAACGTGGCCTTCAACTATTTTGGAAATATAGTGGAGTCTCGATGTCACCGCCGGCTGCATGTCAGAGCAAGAAACACCAGTTTCTCCGCCACTAAGGTTGATTCACATCGTTGCTTCATCTTTCCTCTATCACCGCCAATCTAAAGAAGCTCTTGACCAATTTTCTGAAAGTGAAAACCTGTGAGAAGCTTAAACGTAGATAGGTAAAGAGCCTTGCTCCAGCTTATCTGATTATGCTGTACATCACGCCACTTCATCAATAATCTTTGCTCCTTATCATTAAGTATACTCCACATCTTATAGAACGTGAAGACTAATTCCTGATTTGATAAAAAGACAAAGCATGAGACAAAGGATTATCATATATCATATTCAGCTATAACACTGTTCAGCATAATTGGAGCTATGAAAAAAACACCTGAAACTATATAGAGAATTACCTTTACTATTTTATTGGTAGAATAAGCATATTAAGAAATATTTTAATTATAGGCACTCTATTTGCTATAAATTGAATAACTAATAGGCTTCTTTAGTATATTTACAAACTAGCACCAGAAATCAAATTCGACATAATTTAAGTAACAGTATGAGACAAAGGATTATCATATATCATATTCAGTTATAAGACAAATCAACATTATTTGGAATAGACCATATAACTAAACTTAAATTAGTTTAGGTAATTCAAGAAATCAAAATTCCTCAAAAGTTGACATAATTTAAAGGAGCATAATAAAACAGCCAAATTGTATGTTAAGCAATAATAGGTTTTAGTTACATATACTTTTAGTGTTAGTTCGGGATTGAAAATATGTTTTGTGCCATTCTTTAGAAAACAAAATATTTGGAACATCAAACATTATTTAGTAAAATCCAGAGGCAGAGGTCAAATACAACCTCTGGAAGTAGACCTGGTTAATTCGAGTCGGTTCGGTTTGGATATTTTGGATATTGGATATTTGGGTAAGAAGGTAGATGATCCATTACTACTTGATCTATTTTGGTTTGATTTGAGTAGTTTTGGATTTGGTTTAATTCGAATAGTAAAGCTAAGAACCAGAAAATCCCTAAAAAAAAATCTTTTCATTTTGTTCAGGTTCGGTTAGTTCGGATAGTTTTGTTAATATATCGGATATATTGGATAAAATATCAAATAATGAAGATAACTCGGATAAAAATCTTAGATATTTTAGATTAATTTGGATATCTAGGATCAAAATATTTGGATATTTTCGGGTAGTTCAGATACTTTACAATAATTAAGTTTTCTTCAATTATTTTTGGATACCTTTAATAGATTTTAAAATTATATATATATAGTTATATTATATATAATTAATATTTTATATATTTGGGTATCCGTTTGGTTCTGGGTTTGGTTATTTTGGATATAGAAATATAAAAACTATTTTGGTATTTGAGGGTTTTGGTCCGGTTCCAGGTTTGGGTATTTTGGTTCGGTTCCGGTCCGGTTCTTCGGTTTCAGTTCGTTCTTCTATTCCATTTTTTTCTCAGAATTATTTGGAAGGAAAAGATAGAAGCATGGCTTAAGGAAGATTTATCAATGGCAATAGCCACTGTGTTCAATTTCCTATCAACGAAACTAAAGGAGACAAAAACAAATGATAAGGATAGAGATTCGATGTCATAGACGATTCCATAGAGATCATACGGTGGAGACTTCAAAGAGATAGCTACAAGGAACACTTGACAATCTGACTTGGAGCATATTAAGAGAAACCCAAGCTTTGGGCAGAGATGATAGTCAATCGGAGTGTGATGGGTTCTGATGTAAGAGGAGGGACGACTTGGGTCTCTACTCTCAAACCTTGATGAAGAGTATGGTCGTCAATTGTGCGGAATACCCATCCGCAACCAGCATTGTTTTCTCATCCACGTTCATCTGTAAAAAAAATAAAGTATTAAATCAACCAAATCGGGTACGATCGATGATTTTGATAGTTTTTGAGCCGAAGTTGTTGCATGTGATGACAACCATTCTTTAGAATTCAAGATGGATTTTGATAAAATCTTTGTTGCAATGAAATTTCTATTTTCAAAGATTAACTTGGTTTATGCGGTCAAAATCCCCCGACGTATCCATGAAAAAAGATTGATAGTGACACCTAGTGGAGGTAGACATCTCGAAATCCTATAGGAAGTAAGACCTCTTCAAAATAGAAGAATGTCGATGGATCAAATCTAAGACTGAACAAAGAAGAATCCCATATCTCTTTTGAGAATTTGCAGTGTAGGAAAAGATGAGCAGCTGTCTCTAGTTCTCCAAAGTCAATACAACTTGTATTCAGTAGCAGACCTCTCTTTTGGTGATTAGCCCCTACTGGGAGCTCTTTCTGCAGTATCTTTCAAAGAAACATCTTTAATTTAGGAGAGAGTGAAGCCAACCGGACCTCCTTTTTCCAATCCAGCATGGACGAACGGACCGGTCCATTGTGAAGGCTGTTATCTAGAGCAACTGTCGCAATGTAACCTGAATGAGTAGAGTATACTACAAAGTTTGATGTCAGCCACACAACAGAGTATCCAAAACAGGTAATACTCAGTTTCAGTTTCAGGATGGTATCAACAAGAAGAGGAAATACATACTCAATGATTTGAGGATTCCATTCTTTGGTTCCTCTTCTCATCAGATCAGCCACCACAAGGTTATGGTAATTCTCTTGTAGTGGTCCAAAACAGATAACCGGGTTAAAGTACTGAGCCATAGATCACGCCAAACTCGTGTAGATTCTATATCCCCTATAACCGAGCCTATTTGTGTTATGAGTAAGTCCCTACCCACTATGATTCCTTTCCACCGTGCGAAAAAGACTTAGGTGTAAGGAATTTAATGAACAGTTTTCTGTAGTACTTACCATTGAGAACTCGAGTAAGAAGGAATGTCGGGTTAGAGACACCATGCCTGTTTTTTTAGTAGACCAGATTTAAAACGTGGAATATCTCTAATACCGAGACCACCCAAAGCCTTCAGATCAGTGAGCCATTTCAAAAGTATCCAACACATCTTATTTTTATCCTCCCTTGAGTCCCACCAAAACCTAGTTAGAGCTAATTGAATCCGTTTACATCAGCTCAAAGAGATCTAAAAACAAGTCCCATAGGTCTGGATAGCTGAAAGAACAACCTTCAACATAACCAATTCACCAGCACTCGACAAATACTGTGTAGACCATTTTTGGCCTTTTGTCTTATGCGGTCCTCAATGCTTGTGAAGGGATCATTCATAAGACGTCTAAAGTGTTCATGAAGACCTATATGCTTTCCCACTCCAGCTTTTTTGATATGGACACGTAGTCGTTTCTCCTGCGGGGTTTTCCATGAAAATGAAATTGAGGATTTAGACGTATTTATCATTTTACCAGAAGAGCTTTGATATTTGTGAAGAATATCCATAAGGGTTGAGCAACTCTTTAAATACTTCTTTAGAGCGAGCATATTGTCATCAAGAAAGAGTAAATAATTTATATGATGTGCCATCGCAAATCCGACATATGATCGCTAGCTTGAGCCTTACGACATAAACCCAATAGAACCTCTCTGAAGAGAATAAATATGTAGGGGGACAAACGGTTCGCCTTGACGAATGCCGCGGGACATGAAAACATGGTCGTGTACTGGGTCGTTAACTAGAAAGGACTACAAGATGGAACTCACACACTGCATAATCTTAGATGTCTAGTGTTTGCAAAATCCAAGTCGTTCAAGGACCTTCTAGGATAAATTCCCATTCGAGATGGTCTTACGCTTTAATCATGTCCATTTCTACTGCCATAGAACAATGTATTTTCTCTTCTAAAGTCTTTAAAGAATGGAGAATCTCATGAATGATAAGGACGTTTTCAGATATAGCTCGGTCTGGAACAAAGGAATATTGCGTCTCAGCAATAATAGAGCATAAAACCAGTTTAAGCCGTACAGATAAGAACTTCAAAATGATCTTATATGAGACATTACAGAGAGCAATTGGCTGATAATCAGATACCAACTTAGGACCATTTATCTTTGGAATTAGCCAAACGTCAGTGAGGTTTGTTGATTGCTTCATGATGCCATTGATAAAAAATTCTTCGATCTCTCTGCAATCAGCTGGACCATTGACCGACCAATTTGAATGGAAAAAGCAAGCCGAAAATCCATATGGGCTGAACAAGGCGTCTCAAATTTCCACATTTGAGGGGATGGAAGTTAGCGACACATTGGTTATTTCTGAAACACACTGAGTGATAGACCCTTCTACTATCTTACTGACATCCATACGTGAAGAGCTTGAGGAAGTAGACGTGAAAACTGATTCATAATAACTGAAAAGACATTAGAGCTTGTTCTGTAGCAAACAAATTTCTGTTTCAGAAAATCTTGTTATTCATTTGCTTGCTTTAAAGATAATGTCTTTGATCTGAGTTTTTATAGGCACCAGTTTGTCGCTGATGATTTTTTTGCATCTACTTATGCCTTGAACAAAACTTGGAAGTTGCAGGAACCGAAATCTCTTAGGGCTGAAACCAAATTTGTTTGTGATTTTGTTTTGAAACTTGCTTGTTTATGTTCTGAAACAGATAAATCTTGGCATGTTTTGACATCACTGTTTTATAATTTGGTTGTTCTGAGCAATGATGAAGTTTTGGTGTACAACACATTCTTTGAAAAACCTACTAAAAGCATGTGAGACATGTGCTAACTGATTATGATCTTCAACTTAAATTTTTGGGTTCTGAATCTGATCAAGTTGGGCACATTTTGGAGATGGTCTATGGTATTTCATGCCTTGGAAACATTCTGGCTTACAATATTTACTTTGATAAACATGTTGAGCTTTGTTAAGTGATTCGCTATTGTGTTCTGAATATGAGAAACTTGTGGTCATTTTGAAGTTGTTCTATAAGAAATGCATTTTTTTTGCCTTAAAACCACTCTGGTATACAATACTTACTTTGATGTACATTCTGAAAGTTGGAAACAAATGCAACGTGTTTTCAGAAAGAAACTCTTGGTAATTGATCAGATTAAGAACATGCATTGCCTATATGACACTGGATTTCTAGTCTCTGTTTTGAGTATCCAGGGTCATCAGGTTCAGTCTCAAAGAAGTATAAGGAATGAGAGCAGAGAGCATGCTTATCAGCCAGAGATTTTGGGATATAAGTACTTGAGGAAAATGACTTCAAAAATCCAAGGAAGTTTCTGTCTAAAACTTTTCTTCTAGGATGTTACTTACAAGTTTCTCTTCTTGATAATTTGTCTTGTGTCTAACATGTTTCCTTTTGATGTAGGAGACTTGGATTTGAGGACAAATCCTTTCAAATGAGGAGAGGATGATGTTACCATGGTTGAGCCAGATGACTATGCGACCAAGGATAAACCTGGATGGATGAATGGAAAGCTTAAAGATGAAACTAAGGCTAGAATGGAGCATTCTGAGCTTATTTCTCACCAAGTGACTATGAAGAACATGTCAAACAAGCTGGAGAATATGTGAATCCGAATCATGGACGAGTTAGGCCTTTTTGAACCGAAAAGAAGACTGATACCCAAGTTGAGGATTCATTCTCTCTTTGAGAGGGTCAGCCACGAAATCAAGTCAAGAAGTCAGCCAAAATAACAAATATTTAGTTTTAAAGACAGTTTTATTTTAAATTAATTTTTTCTCATTCTCTACTAGTTTTAGAACTTTTCGGTTTCCTTCTTTTTGTACTTAAACTCATATTGTTGAAGACAAAATTTCATTCACTTTGTAAATTAAAAACGTTCTTTGATATGTGAATCCTTTGTTCAGTCCTTGAACACTGTTTGCCTAGGAGTTGATTCTTTGCAAGGCTTTTCGCTATTGATCATTGTTTGTGGAGGTAAACTTCACGATCTTTGGTACTTCTACACAAGTGTTTGATCTCTCCATCGATCCTTCACTGAAGTAAGATCACCATCTCGATCTTCCTCCACAAGCCATCCATCCATCCATATATCAAAAACAAGTATGTGTGGTCGGTAACCACCAGGAGATCATCCAAATCGACCCTCAAAGATCAACAAAGGGATTCAAATCATCAAGGGTTTCATTATTAGATAATGGACCCACAGATTCAGTATTGATCTTCTATTGGACAAAGTTCATTCTCTTGATCAAGGACACATTTACACAAGTGTTGATCAATACATAGGTCCTCACTTAAGTATCATCACCATCTCGACCTTCCTCCACAAACCATCCATCCATCTATCAAAAACAAGTCTGCGTGTGTTAGTAACCACCAAGAGATCATCCAAATCGACCCTCAAAGATCGAAAAAGGGATTAAAACCATCAAGGATTTCATTATTTGGTATATGAGCAGATTGAGGGATTCTGATTTGTAGGGTTTGCATTTCGAATTCTTTCTCTCTTTTGAAACCTTATTTGATCATTCTCTGTTTTGTCTGTTCATCTTCTCTTTTGATCTGTTAATCTCTCTGTCATACCTATTCTTCTTTTATATCTATCTGTGTATCTGCAAGGGGGCCAACTAGTTTACAAAAGAAATAAATAAAACAAAGAAAGTTGAAGAGAAACCCCAACTTGGCTGAAGAGAAATCCAACCAAAAATCTTGCAATATGTCTATCTTCTTCTTCTCTTTTAGGGTGGGGAATTTCTCTTTAAAGGCTTGATTTTATTTGTTTTTCAGCTAATGGATTCACAGAGAACTACTGAGTGGAACTAAAACACTTGAGAGAAACACCCAGTGAGAATTCACCTATCTATTTGTGTACTAACTTTTATTGTTGAGAATCTTAGCAGGAAACCATATCTGGAGGAAGCAATGACAGTAGGAGACGTCTTGAAAGGGAGTTGGATTATTATCTGTTTAACTCTGCAACAAAGGCAGCCTTAGAAATGAGAGAGAAATCTATGAGAAAAAGAGATTCATATACTATTGATGAGTCTGGTTATGAGCAGGAAATAATACATTCTAGAAGGTCACTAGAAGGAGCACAAATCATGATCTATTTTGTTCTTCCACAAAGAGTCTGCTGGGAAAAAGACAGAATTTGTTAAGAAAAGAGAAACCGGTTTTTAACCAATCTGATTTGTTACAAGAAAAGACACAACCGGGGAGTCAAGAGACACAAACTAGGAGGATCATACATCATAGACAGGTCAGAGAAGAGACAGGGGATTGCTATGGTTGTGATCACCTAAGGAAGTCACAGGAACAACAAGCACAACTTGACTATTTGGATAGCCAACAATTCCAAGATGAGTTAAAAAAGATTGCTCAACAAGTACTGCAAGATTTTGTAACAAACTAACAAAGGAGACCAACCTCACGTCATTCCTCAAATATTGATTGTCCTAGGAGTTGTAGCAAGCAAGAGCAACTTATCCAAGAGATGGAAGCAGGAACACAAAGGTATGGAAAGAATCTGAGACAAAACCTGAGTGTTCTCTTTTATTTCCTCAATCTGAACTTGTTTTCAATAAAACCTGTGAAGAACTAACTTTTCTTGAACCGGTACATCCGAGTAGTCTTGCTTCAGTGTCTCAGGTCTCAGAAGAACACTCACCAGAAATAGAAAAAAAGAGTTTAACACAAGGTGAAGTGAGCTTGGAGATGAGCACAATTCCTAAGTATTTGTTCCCTAACCTGCAAGAGCCTTGTAAGGAACTTAATAAGAATATTTCAGTTCCTGGATTGTTTGTTTTGGTGTCTTCTAAAGATGAAAAACGTTTTGGTCTGGAAAATGTAAAATAATTTAAACTCTGTTTTTTTATAACATGATTTATTCTTTTTAGAAACTTTAACCATATAATTTTTTCTCTCAAAAACGTTTTCGCTTTGGTAATAACATCAATATTGGTCTTGTTTTGATTTTACATCTGTTTATGGAACATAACAAAAGCCTTGATCTCCCTGAAAAGAAATTAGAGCTTGTTATGCAGCAAATTGATTTATGTTTCAGAAAATCTTGTGAATTGTTGGCTATCCATATAGTCAAGTGTGCTTGTTGTTCCTGTGACTTCCATAGGTGATCACGACCATAGAAATCGCCTGTCTCTTCTCTGGACTGTCTATGATGTATTATCCTCCTAGTTTGTGTATCTTGACTCTATGGTCGTGCCATTTCCTGTCAGAAATAAGATTGGTTAAAAATCGGTTTCTGTTTTCTTAACAAATATTGTCTTCGCAGCAAAATTTTGTTGGAAGAACAGAATGGATCATGATGTGTGCTCTTTGTGTTAAGCTTTTCCAGTGACCTCCTAGATTATATCATCCTGCTCATAACCAGACTCACCAATAGTATGTGAATCTCTTTTTTCTCATAGATTTCTCTCTCCTTTCTAAGGCTACTTTTGTTGCAGAGTTAAAACAAATTATAATCTAACTCCCTCTCAGGACGTCTTTTTTTCAGAATTATTTTTTGATAAATAAAGTGAATGAGTTTTTCATAAACAAAAAGAGACTTTAAGTAGGAAGAAGGAAATCGAAAAGTCCTAAGATTGTAGAAAAATGAGAAATACTTAACTTAAACTAAATTATCTTAAAAATGAAATATTAATTGTTTGGCTGACTTCTTGACTTGATTTCGTGGCTGTCCCTCTCAGAAAGAAAAAATGGATTCTAAACTTGGGTATCGGTCTTCTTTTCATTCAGAAAGGCCTAACTCTTCCGTGAGTCTGATTCACATCTTTTCCAGCTTGTTTGACATGTTATTCATAGTCACTTGGTGAGAAATAAGTTCAGCATGCTCCATTCTAGTTTTTGTTTCATTGTTAGGCTTTCCATTCATCCATCAAGGTTTATCCTTGGTCGCATAGTCATCTGACTCAACCACTGTTACATCACGTCCATAGGTAAAGAGCTGGAAGAATAGACATGAAGACTGATTCACAATAACTGTAAATCTAGCCAGCAATGAGATCTTCTTTGTCGAAATATTCCCATCAGTATCCTCAATAACAAAAAGTCTATTACTAGTGCTTTTTACTTTCAAGATCGCATGGAAAAACCAGGAGTTCTTATTCCCCGAAGCCAGCCACATGATCCTACTTCTTTTTCACCAAAACTCTTCTTCAGCCTTGTAAGCTTTTAAAAGCTCTGAATTCAACCGAGCAATCAACACCTAATCCAACAATCGGGCTGCTCAGTTTAAAGCTGTAGGTTCTCAATAGATGTCTCACTATTTAAATCTTGTTCCTTACTTCAAGTTGAAATAGCGCGACGACAGTAACTTAGACGAATATCCATAGGTAGATGCTGAGAAGAGTTCCAAACGGAAGCGATGGGAGTCTTAGCTTCATGGTTATCCCGTATATGAAGATCATATCAAAATATCGTAATTGTTTTTCTTCTTTTTCAAATCAAAGAAATGAATGATTGGGCGATGATCCAATCCTTCAAAATTCAGATAATCGCTTATACATGTTTTAATTTTTTTGGACCATAGACTGTTTACAAGAGCTTTGTCTAATCTGCAAACAACGAGACGATTGTGTCTCTTCCTTCTCCAAGAGTGAATTACCATAATCCTTCAGGTCGAATAAATCACATTATGAGAGGAGTTTTTGAAATGCATAAAAAGAGCGCTTGGCTCTTAATGTGCTTCCCATCTTTTCGCTATTATCTAAGATCTCGTTAAAATCTCCGGTAAGAAACCACAACATTGTTCTAGTAGATAAGAGCATAAGGAGGTAATCCCAGACTCTCGAGCGAATCACTGTCTTAGATTCACCCTACATGAATGATGCATATAAAGAAATACATTTAGGAGAGATCAATGCATCAATAACATTTCTATTAGAGGATTGCAATTTTAAAACAGAGCCAAACCACCACTTCACGGTCTCACTTGGGGAACTAGAAGATGATTATATGCGTCTATAAATTTGAGTTATTTTAAAACAAATTATTGGTGTACTTTTTTTCTATAAAAAATGTTACATCAGGAGCTACTCTTTTGCGTAACTCCTTGAAACACTAGGTTTTCATGGGGTTCCCCAACCTATAACAATTCAAGCAAAGCGTCGCCAAAGAAGATTTGGAGAACCCCGATGAAAATTCCTCGGAGGCTTTTTGATTGTCGGAATAATAGTTGACTGGGGGATTCATGTAGGTGTTGAAGTTGGGTGTCTGCTTGTGGATGGATCCGTAGAATGTGTCACATGAGCCATGTTACGTTTCTTTGAATCAGAGCCCATGAGGACTTTAGGACTGTTTCTTGTGTCTGTTAGCTTCAGGGTTCAATCTCTCTTTCTTTTGGAGGGAACTTTCTGATTCATGGTTTCAGTGACATCCTTCTCTTGAGCTGCAGGTAGAAGGATAGGGACCGAATCTTCTTCTGAAGCTATTGAAGTTTGGATAATGCTTGCAGCCGTTTTTTTTCATCATCCCACTAACTTCACTTTGTAACACTCGTTGTTTCCTTGCTGACTTTCCGTTGGGTCAGAATAGATAGTTTACTAGATGGTAACTTCTCGGAGTTCTTCCATATCTTCCTCACGTGAGGGAATTAACTGATGTTGACATTAATCAGCTACAAAAAGATTTAAGGTGGTCTTTGACGCCTACATGATGGACTGTTTATTCTATCTTGTTTTCTAAAACCAAATTTTTACTGCGCCATTGCAAATTTGGTAAGAGGTATGTTCTTTGCCTCTGAAAGTTCTTGTAGCATGTGACTGGCGTCTGTGAGAATAGGGTAGCAAGGAGACATATAGTTTGTAGGAGACGTCAGTCGTATTTCAGCACGCGATGGAGTATTAAACTGACTTTAATAGCTGGATATATTCTATTTTTTGATCCTTGGGCACGAGAAGTGTATATTTAGTCTAACCTTGCGGAAGTGGAAATGTAGCAGCTTGATTGAACGTAGCAATTAGTTAATGAGACGCAGAGATTGATCGGTGAGATGAAACTGAGACATAATGAGGAACTTCCAACACTCGTTCAAGGCATTGGGAAAACGAGTGAGATAATTGATAGTAGAGAGAATAATGGTTTCCAAGGTTTTCATACTCCATATGAATAACACTCTATTCACCAGAATCAAATTCCAAAACTTATTCCTTGATTATATGTTTGAGACCATCTAGGGTCACTTTGATACAGGCTGAGAATTTCATGACTTCATAATCATCTAGTTCTCTTACTTTCATCACTATATTTCTCACCACCTTTTCATGCCAATAAGGAAGGGGGTCCCTTTAAGACTAATCCAAAAAGGTATTTGGGATGGAAAAGTGGCTGATATAATAGGCTCCCATCGTTAAATAAGAAGCATCTATCTTCCAAAGTTAAAAAGTATATTGTGCAAGACAACTCAGAGGTCAACTTTGTTATTGAATTTATATTGGAAGCAGTTGTTACCAAGGTCAAAGCTGGTAGTACGACCCACTAGATTCCAGTGCTTTGTGAGGAAATAAAGCACAACTAACATCTTTTACTCCTTAGGATAAGTTAGTGGATCTACTAAGGTCAAAGCATTCTCCTTGATAAAGTTAGATGGGTTAAAATCCAGTGCTTTAATACGAATACGATACGAGGCTATTCCAGTGGCTTACTTGGGATGTTTTTCCCTTTATTTTGCAATTTTGTGTACCCAAACATGACAGTAGAGGTAGAAAGCGATGTACTAGGATGAGATAGATAGATCTATGACGCTAAAATGTACTAAGTTTGAGATCTTATAGATGGCATCCTTAGATGTGGGAACATAGTACTCGGTATTTAGAGAACCAAAAGTATAGAGGAAGCTAAAAACAATATTGAACTAAGATAGTAAAGAGAATAGCCATCAACTTACTTACAAAAACCTAGGCAAGGTGAGATCCAGAGTCCTGATACGAAAGAGATCCTCGAATCTAAAAAGTTGGAAAATAAAACCTTAGCAAAAGAAACATGGAATCCCTATTTGAGAAAAGTAGAAGCTTGTAGAGTCTTATAGTAAAATTGTCAACAAGCGAGTAAGGAGTGCTAACGTCGACTTACTAAGGCACACCAAAGTAAGAAACAAAGGTGAAGTTCAACACAAGAACCGGTGATATCCTAAAGGAGTATATATCGACTCTAGGTACAGCTCAAGTAATCTTTAAAGGTTGCTTGGCTTAGGATCTTCAGAGAAGACCAAAACGAGGTTGTGCAACATAGATATTCAGTGACCATGGCGGCTCTTCAACCGGCTAAGAGAAAACTCTTCTTGGTGACGCGAGTTTTCAAGCAATTTCATATATGAAAAATAATCTAAAATAAAAAGAAAAGGCGCATAACTGAAGTGGTTAGAATAGTAGCAAAAGTTAACTTACTAGAACATGCAATAAATAAGTGGTTAAGGGAGAAGTTCCTTGGATCCAAATATCAATAAGATCTAATTAGAATGTGGGCCGACGATTAACCCAAACCACGTGAAAAATATATCTTCTTATTTAACGTTGGATAACAATTACATCATCATATAATCATTTATCTATTACATATGATGATTGACTACCTGCAATTTGTGCGATATTGATGAACAACTCAACGGATAATACTTCACGACGAAGCCCTCTCCGAAACACTTGGATCGACGAACGGTTCTGCATATACGACACTCTCGATAGACATGATCTCCGTAGCAGACGACCACAACGAAGGACTCTGACTGCAATACTCTAGAACCTCTAATAAACGTCACATCCTATAATCTGTAAGAAATTATATTATCTGATAAACCCTATATTTGGATGTAGAAGCTTTTAAACCTTAATCAATAGATTATCGTCCTTCCACACAAAAAAATATTTAGTGTGAGTTTCATGATTCACAAAGCTGCATTGGGTTTGGAGCAGGAGAAAATTTCTATCTGTAACATGAATTTTTTAAAAGCTAGAAGTGCTTGAATAATACCCCAATTTTAAAATTTCGAAATCTGATCATTTATAAAACAAAAGTAAAAGCTGACAACGATATCCGTTTCGGGTCTTTAGAAATTACCGGTTCGGTAAGAGAACCAAAGCAATTAGAAAACAAACAAATTTATTTGCCTTTGTTTATAAAGCGTTCCTCAAAGAGACCACCAACACATTTCAGTCTTTGTTCTCTCTTTCTTTCTTTTCTCAAATAAAAAGTCCGAAAATGAAGAACAACGCAAATACTAATTTGATCCTCTTCCACCACCACACTCCTCTAACCTCTAAATCAGCTTCCGCCGTCGTCGCCGCGAATCACCACCGTCTCTTATTCATCTTCTTCCTATCTTTCTTCACCTTTCTCTTCTCTTTCACTCTCTTCTCATCCTCACTCCACTCTACCGCAACAACCTCCCACTCTCTCTCCTCATCTTCACCGTCCTCTCTCTCACCACCGATCCTCGCCGCACTTCTTTACTACACTTCCTTATCACCACCAAACACGTCAATGTCTTTCTCGGAACTCTCCGCCATCTCCACCATCATTAACTCCAAAGGCCCCACCTGTAACCTCCTCGTCTTCGGACTTTCCCACGAATCTCTCCTCTGGAGATCTATAAATCTCAAAGGCCGTACTGTCTTCGTCGACGAAAATTCTTACGCCGTTTCCAAATTCGAGCAGAATAATCCTGGAGTTGAAGCTTATGACGTCGTTTACTCGACCAAAGTCTCTCAAGCCGGTAAGCTTTTGGGTTATTATAAAACCCGACCCGAATGTCGACCGGTTCAAAATCTGTTGTTCTCGGATTGTAAATTGGGTATCAATGATTTACCCAACTTTGTGTACGAGATCGACTGGGATGTGATTTTGATTGATGGGCCACGTGGGTACGCCGGAGATTCTCCAGGAAGGATGGCTCCGATCTTTACTTCAGCGGTTTTGGCGAAGAGTAAAAATTCCGGCAAGAAGAAGAAGACGACAGATGTTTTTGTACATGAGTTTGGTAGGAAGCTTGAGAGAGTATACAGTGAGGAGTTTCTATGTGAGGAGAATCTGATTGAGGTCATCGGAGAGTTAGCACATTTCGTTGTGGCGGCGGAGAAAGGGGAAAAACAGGGGAATGAGTTTTGTCGGATTTCTACGAAATTGTCGGAGCCATTTACGCCGGAAATTGGTGGCGATGCCGAGATCGGTGTTGATGATGACTGAAAGTGAGTTACTTTTGGACTTTTGATGGCTCTTTTGTAATTAATCTAGCTTTGAGGGTTTCTTTTTTACTGTCGTTTACTTTTCTCGTATGTTTTAATTTGGAGACGGTTACACATGAAACCATGATGTATCCAAAATTCCAAATATAATGTCAACTCTATTGATGAAAGCATCAAATTTGTGATCAGTTTCACTTCGTATAATTTTGGTAAAATTTTGAAAAGAGTTGTAGTTAGTTGCCATGAAATGGTAGTCTTAATATTATCTTTTTTTTAAATGATTACATTTATATTTTTAACGTTGAAATTATTTGTTTGCATTTGTGAGACACTAATATGATAAGAGACAACATTCATTTTTGCTCTTTTGTTATTAGAGCTGGGCAAAAATTCTGAACTCGAAAAATCGAATCCAATCCAAAAATACTACCAATCTGGTTAAAAATTGAATGGGTTTAAAATTTTGGTATTTAAATAACCAAAACCGAACTCGATCCTAACTCAAATATTTCGGATATTTGAATATATTCGGAGCAAATTTATATACTTAAATATATTAATTATCTTTAGATTTAATATCCAAATCTATAAATATTTATAAATAATCAAAATTAAAAATATAAAATAGCTATACAATACTTAAAACAATGGAAATAGTTAAAATATCTATTGATTATCCATCTGAATCTTTAAACCAAACCAATTTTATGTTAAATTTAGATATTTTAGCATACATTACTCAAATTTTATGTTATATATTAATTTTATTTTTAGATTTTAGAAAATTTAAATATATGAATTTAAATTTTTTTAAAATAATTTAAATTGATTCTTCGAACACGAACCCAACCTGTAAAGGTCTAAACTGAACCCGAACTAAATTTATAAATAGTTGAATGTAACTGAAATTTTTAACCCTGAAAATTCGAAACTCGAATGGACCCAAACCGAATCCAAATGAATATCGGAATACCCTCCCTATTTGTTACTCTCTTCAGAGGTAAATATTTTTCTTAGAAAATGCTCTAAAATGTGTCGGTGGTGACAGAAGGGCATGAGCAAGCGGGACTTCCTCGCAATGTGGCTTCTCAAATTTCTTTTGACTTTAATTGATACAAAACAATAAATTTTTTATGTCAAAAAAAACTTATTAGTATTTTCGTCCTTTACAACTAACTAGGTTCTCGGCTTTGAAAAGAATTCTATGAATATTGTGTGTTAGATTTATGTTTTAGGATATTGTAAGAAATTAAACCATTCGTCGGTGGTGGATCCATGCAATTTTATTATTGGGGCACCATTTCAATCCTCACCAGCAATAATTATAACTTCTAACTAAATATAAAGACTGAAGTCTCCTACAGCAGATAATTAGTCGCAGGTACACTACTGTACTAACAGAATTCGATTACAATTACTTTTAAGAAATTTAGTACGACCATAAGTATTGTTGTAACATGTACTAACAGAATTCGATTACAATTACTTTTAAGAAATTTAGTACGATCATAAGTATTGTTGTAACATGTATGGCTTTAAGATCATATGTGAAAAGAATAACCTTTATATTTTTAGATATAAAGTTAAACACAAATTAAACGTGGTTCCCTAATTCTATATTGTCTAGTTCCATAAACAAAGAAAATATAATTACTTAAAAGACAAATAGTTTCAAAATAGATATTTTTTTGGTCAAATACATCAGAAATAATATATAACAAAGTTGTATATAACAACACCTTAATTGAATTTACTTGTATTTACCCTCGCTAAGTCTTAGACACATGTAAGAACCTTGAGCTTGGAGATGCAGCCCATATTGGAAACTTACACATTCTGTAATCAGTAATGTAGCTAAATCCATCTCCAATCATTATGAATTATCCATCACATGAACACTAATTCCTTATAACTAAAGATAATTCTTTTAGCAAAAAAAAAAAACTAAAGATAATTCAATTTAACGAACGCATAAAATAGTATGTTTATACATAACACACACCTACTTTTAGCCACAGATTGTATGCGGTACATCACCTTTATCATGTACAAATATATTTACTGTTTGAGGCTAATAAGTTTTTTTTAATACTGAATATTCATTAATAACAAGGAAGAATACAAAATAGCATATAATGTTGGTGTAACGGCCTGAATCGTTGACTCAAAAATTCACAAGGAGAAATGGCTTCTTTACAGCTCATTAGAAAAAACCTAGGACTTCTCTTCTCATTTTTTTTATAAATAGAAGTAGTTTCCTTTCTCTTTTTCCCCATCAGAAACTTGAAGCGAATCTCTACAGAGAATTTACGGAAAACGAAAACATTAGTCATTGAGATTCTCTCTCTCTCTCTCTCTCTCTCTCTCACATCTCGTTCGATCTTTCTCTCTCTCCTCGGCGATATCGTGTGGTGGTGTGCTGTGATGGAAGCTTTTGGATTCACTCAAAACCATAATCTTGTTTTCCTATTCCAAATCACCAGATCTAGTGCAAGGTGAGGTTGTTTGAACCCAGTTTTCTTCTCATGATCAGTATTCTAGTTGATGTTAGAATTAGGGTTTGGTTAGTCCTTGTTTAGAAGTTAGGACGCTAGTTCATAATGGGAGCTAGGTTGATAGATGAATGAATCATGATGCATAAGAACCCTCACACTGTTTTAAGGACTTAATGGATTGTTATGTGTTGATGTGATGACTAATATTGTTTGATTGCTTGTGTGATTGGTTGTTATGCTACTTGTGATAAATGATGAGGGAAGCTAGGTTTCTAGAAAGAAGTGCACACCTTAAGTTAATAGTGGATGTTACAATTGGTATCAGAGCCTAGAGTTAAGATCCCTTAATGTTATCCTAAGGGGTCAGCATGACCACCATTATTGAAAACCATTTTAGTTATGAAAAAGTGTTTACGAAGTTTATGCTGCTCATAAAAGTTGTGAAATGTTTCCAAAACCACCAAATACATCTATACTTCTATTATGGTCCTTATCGAATCTATTATGCTATTGATATCTAAGCTCTGAACCAGAGGAAGATCCGTATGAAGATTCATAGTGGGAAGTTGAGCCGATGATGGCATATAGACTTTCCCATGTCACCAATCTTAGATCCGAGTCGGGACGTGATTCCCATTTCATAATGGATAGATGTGCTTATGTGGTTACTTATTTAGGAGTAGGACATGTGCTTCTCTGATTAACTTTTTAGCTTTGGTGTTTTTCATTCCTAAAGGTATTTTGTGGATTGTACACATGCCTTGAGCTTTTAAAACTATTGTAGTCGTACTCCATTCATTTATTCTATTAATTTGTTGGTTTTCAAAAGATCCCGAGTAAAGTAGTAAAGCCTTGTGTTCCTCCCTTGCTTGATGTATATTGTGTGAAAGAAGTTCATTTTGGTTTCGGGCGTTTGTTTAGAGTTTGGGGTTTTGAATTCGGTGACAAATTCCAAATTACAAAGAAAGAATTGTAACTGCCCGAAACCTTGGCCCACATTTTTAAAGGAAAAAAAGCATCTCTACCGCTCATTAAGAAAAACCTACAGCTTCCCTTCTCCTTTTCTTATAAATACAGGCAGCCTCCTTCTCTTTCTCCCATCAGAAACTTGAAGTGAATCTCTGCATAGAATTTCTAGAAGATGAAAGCCCTAGCCATCAAGATTTTCTCTTCTCTCTCTCTCTCTCTCTCTCTCTCTCTCTCTCTCTCTCTCTCTCTCTCTCTCTCTCTCTCTCTCTCTCTCTCTCTCTCTCTTATCTTGTCGGATCTCTCTCTCTCCTCGTCAAGATCGTGCGGTGGTGTGGTGTGGTGTGATCGGAAGCTTTTGGATTCACTCAGATCCATAATCTCATTTTCTTGTTCCAAATCTAGTGTAAGGTGAGGTGATTCAAACCCAGTTTTCTTCTCATGATCTGTATTATAATTGATGTTCGAATTAGGATTTGGATAGTCCTTTTTTAAAGTAAGGTGGCTAGTTCATAATGGGAGTTATATTGATAGATGAATTATCATGTTGCATAAGAATCCTCACACTGTTAAAATGACTTAATGGACTGTCTTGTGTTGATGTGGATGAATGATATTGTCTATTTGCTTGTGAGATTGGTTGCTTTGAAGCTTGTGATGAGTGTTTGATGGAAGCTAGGTTGCTATAATGAAGTGCACACCTAGGTTAATAGTGGATGTTACAATTGGTATAAGATGCGAATGAAAGTGGAATGTTATGTATGGGTTAATAGATGGGAATTGTAATGTTTGTGACACCGAGAACAGTTAGCATATAATGAATGAGTTCAAGTGTTAAGGACTTAATGATAATGTGAATGAGAATGAAGATAAGTTAATGAATGTGACTGGGAATGAGAATGTGAAAGATGTATTGATTGAGACACCGAGAACGAGTGGCGTCTAAAAAGAGATGTGATGAGTACCCGCTGGACAAAAATCTAACGTGAGGTACCCACAAAAAGTTAATGTGAAAGGCCGTGTAAATTTGGTGACCGCAAAAGGTGGGATAGAAAATGTGAAGGGTGCCGTAAGATCGAGTCATGCTGAGTCATGCCAGAAATATGCCTATTATGACCGGGGCGGCAGAAAAAGCTGGAAGGGGCTAAAGAGCTGCAACTCGGATAGTCATTTAGGAAGCTGGGAGACATTCGTGAATGTAAGATCTCTCGGGATAGGGTTACACGAGGTGGGATGACCGTGAGCGGTCCATAGAGTCTAGGTTGAATGGCGTCTGTCAAGTTGTCGAGTTGAGTCGAGTCAAGTCCATGTGTAGCAGTGATTGTGTTCATTGTATTGTGTGATCGCTAGGTTGATAGAGAACGTATGAAATGATGTGTATGTTATCGTAGGATGCATCTGATTGATTGATTTTAGTGGCTAGCCAGCTCTTGTTTCACATTAAGTAGGGTAGAGTTTCATGCGTGAGGCTGGTCTAGAACAGCTTCACTGCGTAACCGATTTACTCATGCCTTTTTTTCCATTTCCGTATGCACATGTGACAGGAGGGTTTTTATGTATTTCAAAGAAAACTCTATCAAATTAACCCTACGAACTACTCTTGCCAAGAGAGGTCAAATTATAGTATTTAGGGATCGAATCCACAGGGAGCGTGAGCACACAATAAACTCAATACAGTCGCGATTAAGCTAGACAAATAGATTAATAAGCAATAAATAAAATATATCAGATAATTGATTTATTGGCAAGTAAACAATAATAATGAATAGCTAGATCTAGGGTTTCAGGCAAGTGGATTATAGAGCATAAGGGTATTAATCATACAACTCGATATCTAATGTACAAGACGACCAAATCTCACTGCGAGTCTAATCTATTGACTAAGTCCGATGTCTCAGCTCTCTCTTGTTACACGGAATGACCATCGATCGATGGCAATGATCATGTGTCGATCGATGGTCTCTTAAGTCAAGCTTTATGATCCAATTCGATAAGTTCACTAGATTAACTAAATCAACTCTCCTTTGTTTCTAGCAACCTAGCACAACATGATTAATTCTGGTAGTAGACCATGCTCTCGCTTGCGCCTAACTATCCTATGATCAAGGTTCTAGTTACCTACTATAGAATACAAGCAATAAACATAATTCTTTTAATATATCTAATAATCACCCTAGCAATTCTATTGTTTGGCTAGTTCATCAATGCCATTAATAAACCCTAAACCTAACAAGAGATCTACTTAGACATGATGTTTGTCACATAAATCATAGATGAATAGAATAAATATAATATAAAACCAAAGGAGTTCCATGAGGACTCTGAAGGAGTTCCTCCATTCTCTCATAAACCTATAACAATGAATAAAAGAAAGCTTGTTTTACATCTCAAGCATAGCCGTCAACAATGGCTTAGAAAACATATAAATAGGGTTTTAGGTCGTCCATGGGTATTTTGGTAATTTGTGATGGCTTCTGGGCTTAAGTCGGCCATAAAATAATTCGGGTCTGTTTTCTGGGATCACCAACGATCGAAACTCATTCATCTTCTCGCAGCTTCCTCTCACGAGGCAGACATACCACTCTCTAGTAAAACGGGCATAACTTTGGATGTAGGATCCTGATTGAACTCAAACCGGTGGAATTGGAAAGCTAACTCAAAAATATATCTTGTCGAAAGTTCAGATCAATATCACTGTGGGAAGGTCTCCATACAAAGCTACACATTTGATGCATCCGCGAAGTTCTGCATCTCTAAAATCTCCAGAACCACTAAAGTTCTCCAGAACGTACCCGAACCTGAAAATACTCTAAAACATACTCCAAACAAATATAATAGATTCTAAATAGGGTTGATATTGCACAATAGTGGTAAATATCAGGTCCTATCAACTACCCCATACTTTACCTTTTGCTTGTCCTCAAGCAAACAAAGCATGCGAAAGAGGTTTTGAAAAGAAAAGACTCACATAATGTCTAAGTATAACTATCAACCTACTTTGTTGCAACAACATCCTATCAAGTCAATCAAAAAGAAACTTTATATACCCTATCCTAGTATATCAACCAAATCCATTCTACCAACAACTTAGCAAATACTAGTCTCACTCACCCCTCTTTTGACTTCATTTCTTTGTATAAAATAAAAGTGCAGGCTTTACCTTGGGAGTATCGATCAAACGATACATGGACTCTTACCTCTGCAATTCTGGACAAACAGACACAAAGTCTTCTTTAATCCATTTCTTCCCTCTTTTCTCTCTTCTTTGAATCTTTTTAGATCTCAAATCCAATGATCAATGTTGTTTAACACAAACATTATGCCATCTTCTTTTCGATTTTTTTCTTCTTTTCTTTTCTATTTTTTTTAATTTTTTTTTCTTTTTGGGAAAAGTTGTAGGCGAATAGTGGGGTCATCGGTAATGTACCTACCCCTCACTTCCAACAATGTGTGATCATTCCTCTGCATCTCGGGAAATCATCTCAATCTTTTCTTTTTAGTAGATGCCGAAGAGAGAGAGAGAGAGAGAGAGAGAGAGAGAGAGAGAGAGAGAGAGAGAGAGAGAGAGAGAGAGAGAGAGAGAGAGAGAGAGAGAGAGAGAGAGAGAAGGGAACTAGAGGTGAAATGACTTGTACCTAACAGACTTGCAGAAGGAATCCGATCTAGTGTATACCAAGCCTTAAATCAAGTAATTTAGTCAGTATTAGGTTGGAGGTCAGCTTCGGTTCCTTCAAACTTTCTAAGAAAGTGCAGTTTAATGGCAGTATGATCCACTTTGGTATCTCTAGTACTCTCTGCAATCAACAAGACTAAGAATGATGTTATAGTGTGGTTGGTTAGTGAACAACATAACCCTTTTCTTGACTAAATTTTTTAATAAAAATTCATAGATAAAAAACTCAAAACAGAACAAAATATCAGTAAACCTCCCCCAGATTTAAACAACACTGTCACCAGTGTTATACAGTCTAAGATTGGTGAAGCAAATAAACCATAAGGACAAAATATAACAAGGAAAAACGATATACCTGCTCGCTGATGGTGACCGTCGATCGACACAGCTAAGTGGCGATCGATCGATACTCGGGTTGCTTTGTCGATCGACAGTGATCAAGTGTCGGTCGATGCTCTTTACAGACTATCTTCCTCGGATCTTTTTTTTTTAAAACTTGTAATAATAAAATAAAATCCTAATTTAGACTAATATAATTAAAACTAATTGAAAACTTACTAAACAGTGGGTTGCCTCCCACTCAACGCTTGGTTATAGTCATTAGCTTGACGTTTTGGAACTATGATTCAGTCCATATGAGATTGGGAACTTGTTCCAGAACAGCTCTCAGTGTACATCTTCCTCATTTTGTTGATGTTGTTGATAAAAGGTCTTGCCGAAGCTTCCCCTTTGTCTTTCAGCTTTGGATCACATAGCACCCTGACCTTGGTAAAAGGCTGTAGACCTCCTGTGCAGTGCACTCTATATTCAACATTTCTATTATGACACCGGCGAATGAAGCGGTGACAAGAAATCTGCATCTACTTTCTTTTTATTTATCTTCTTCCTGGCACTTCCCCCATACTTAAGCTTTTCAATCACGGGTTGCTCTAAAATCTGGAGAGTGTCGATTGATGCTATTAGGCGAGTGTCGATCGATGCTGATGCTGGTTCTGTGGTTTCGCAGTTTGAATCAGATGCAGGTGCTGGATCTTCATACGGCTGTATCCATGAAATAAACCCCTCACTTTTGGTCTTTCCCACAGGATCGTAGAATACATTTTCATCAATATTAGTAATGCACATCTTATTCATCTTGAGATAAAAAAACTGCCCCCACTGTAGCCATAAAGGCTCTTCCAAAAAGAAGAGAAGATTCTTGACCTGATTTGATTCCCAAAACATGAAAGTCCACATGGACAGTGCATTCCCCTATCTCTACTTTAACATTCTTGATCATGCCTGTTGAGTTTACCTTAGAGTTACCCACGTAGGTGAAACTATCTTGAGAAGGTTCTACCTTTAATCCTAACAGTTCGGCCGTGTCCAATCAATTGGGCGACATTTGCTTCTTAGTTAGCCAATCCAATCAATTTGGCGGCATCTGCTTCTCAGTTAGTATCACTCCGCTTTGTACGTGATGGTTTTTCAGACTTCAGCATCTCCCATATCCCCAGAGCTAGGAAATTTTGACTAGACTCTCTAGAAAAGGAGGCGAGAAGCCGTGACGTCCTTTTTTCCCGCGTGGATCAGACACGGTCAGACCGAGCTTGTATTTGAAACAACTCAAACTCGATCACCACTTGATGTATATTAGGGATGTTTGACAAAAAAAACTTTGAATTTACTGATATAATACAATTATTTAAGAAAACACTTAAGTGAAAATGTTATAATTTGATTGACTCACTAATTCCTAATAGTGACCCAACTAATCTAATTGTGACTCATCATTAAGCATCGCTAAACTTGCAAACATGGCTACTGCAAGATTAGCTTCACTAAACCATTTTTAATTAGCACTTTATCAATATAGGTTTCTCTTAATATATTCTATGGTTATCCTAAATAAAACTCGCTGGTTTCTTATCCTCTGATTTCTTTTTGGTCTACATATTGTATACAAAAATGTTACATATAGTTTAAGCACATATGATATGGTTTGCTTCACAAAATTTTATACCTTATTGTATATACAAATGTTACATGTTCTATTGTTTAAGTACATATGATATTTTTTTTAAAAACATGTCGTTTATGTAGCAAAATTTGAAAATATGTCATCCCCATGTTAAAGTTACATGTTCTTTGCTTTGTGGATTAGGTTTTATGTTTGATGTTTAGATTTATTTTAGGGTTTAGGGTTTATGTTTCAAAATTTTGTGGTTAATTTTAGTAGTTTGTTTGAATATGGTATATGATTCTAAACCTATATTAAGTCACCAAGTAAATCTTTTTCTCGGCAAATAAGTAATGTTACACACAAATCTTATTTTAATATATTTGAAAATTTTGTTAATTATTATTTTAAAATTATTAAATAATTTTTCCCAAGGAAATTTCACCTTCTATATATTTCATATATAATGAATCGAGATCTTTTCCTAACAGAGTACATTTTAACCATTGTATACTCATATTTTCTACATAACGAATCAATACCTCTTCCTAATTACTATCTTTTATTTTATGCTCTTGATTCCTTTACTAATCATTCATCTAATGAAGATGAATCTTGACTACACTCAATACCAAACGATGGAGAAGGCAGCTGATAATGAAGTGAGTAATCTTTCCATATAATCTTCTAATTGCCTCGAATATTCTATATTCTATCATTCATTCAATAATCCTTCGTATCTATTGCAGATGAATGTTAACTATACTGAATATAAAACCTTTAAAAGTCAATTGATAATGAAGTCAGTACATTATCCTTCTAATATATTTCTCTTGCTTTTTATCGTATTTCCTTTAATGATATGTAATTTTCATATTTGTATAATCGTGTAGAAGAAAATGAAGCAAGATGTCAGTATACAAGCATATTCAAAAGTTATGAAACTGCAATTACTTCGTTTTTTGTTGTAAATATCGTTATTATAATATTCGTATACTAATGTGTTTATTATATAATACATATGAATGTAAACTATGAAGAGGATCAAACAAAGATTGAGCCAATGGATCATAACGTAAGTACTCATACAGTCAAAAAGATTAAGCCAATGAATTTTAATAATTTCATAATTCTGTGATCATTCTTTATTATTTACAATATTATTGTTTTCTATGGTCTCTTAATTACATTTGTCTAGATCACTGTTAATTATATCGATGACCAGAAAATTCGGTGACCATATATTTTTCAAATATTTGAAGAATCGTATCACCTCATATCTGACATCTTACCCAAAGATGACGATATTTCCAATATTCTTGCAGCTCTACATATTGTGTATTGAAATTTAATTTTTTATATCGGACAACTTATTAAATGAATATATTGTTTATTCTTTCTATCATTTATATTGATCCTAAAATGTGACTTTCCAAAGATGGAGATATTAATATTATTGTTGTTACAAGACCATCAAATTTGTAATCTCCATTAGTCGTAATATTATGCGTAAAATGTTTTGCAACTCAAAGTATGTAAATGCTACATGAACAATTTATTTAGTTTGATAGATTATTTCAATTTAACGTATACTATTATTTTTATTGAATTTTAGCCACTTAAACCATTATACCAATTTGTTTTTGAAAAAGAGATATTCAAACTTTCTTATTGAAATTTATACTTTTTATGCACCAATATTCCATTACCCAAAAAAATGTGCAATAAACCAGTAAAAGTAGTATCTTTTAAAATTCATATGATTTATATAACCGTTACGAAAAACAATGTGAACAATTTAAACGGAGATATTTATTTTGTGTGGGAATTTAAATGATTTCTCACAGATAAAAGTAGTTTCCTTTTAAATTTTAATATTTATTTGTGTAACCGCCACTAAAAAGGATTTGAAATTATTTTGTATTTTTTTTGAAAGTGATTCTACTGTAAATGAAGATATTCACTTCTTATATCAAATTATAATTTTTAAACTATAGATAAAAGTAGTTTTCTACTTAAAATTATATTGTTTCACTAACCGCCATTTAAAATGGGAAAACTGCTAATTGATATTCTCACACATAATAAACAATGAAAATCATCCAATAAATATTGTATCTTCATTTAACGTATTCAAAATTTTATATTCCTTTCGAACCTCTTCTAAATGTATTTTCTACAGGATTTTTTTTAGCAAACTTCTATTGGAAGTTTACCTCTATATTAAATCGATATCTCTTTGTAAATCAACGCAGTCCTGAAACATCTAGCGGCATACTCTTATTGCTCTATCTTATTCAATTTGTTTGAAATCTTATCATTCATTTGTTCAAACGCTTGTATTTGATTATATTCGTATGATGATACTTTTTGTTTTCGTATTCCTTATTCAAATGAATCTTAACAACTTCAACGAACAAGCACATCAGAAGGTAGTGGACTATGAATTATGAAGTTTATATCAGATCCAATACTGCTCCATATGTTTGACGGAAATAATTTCAAGATTTGGCAGCGAGAGATGGAACTATAATTATCACATTTTAAGTTGGATAAGTATCTTAGTATGACAAACGAGTTAATCATGTTGGTAACACCGATGTCTTCAATTAGAAAGTGAAGAGGCGTGGATCCATGGTTATTATGTGTGTAAAGGAGTGATATTAGGCTAACTAATAGACCTTTTTAATGAATTGTATTCTATGGAAAAAAACTTCTAAGGCATTGTGGTTATATTTTGGAGAAGAATCACATGGCATATGTCATAAAGCGTCAACATTTTGCCACTGCTAAATTCTTACACTTCCAAATTATGGACTCTAAACCTATTGTTCAACAAATTGAGAAATTTCATTCAATTTGCTATGATTTGACTTCACAGGGTATTTCACTTTGCAATACTTTTTCTGTAAATTGTTTAATCCAGAAGCTTCCTCTGAGTATGGTGAATTTCAAGACTTATTTGAGGCGAATTCGAGGTGGGTTAACATATTTGGATGATATGCTCAGAAGAATTAAGTTTGAAGATCTAAATAAGAACCTCATGAAAAATCAATTGTGTTTCAGTCCACATGGGATGTTACAAGTCAACACGAAAAAATGTACAGAAAACGGGCTTTACTGATAAGAAATCTAAAGGAATTTTCCCATACATGGAAAACCTTACTCTGTTTATTACCTTCGAAACTTCTAATATGAAGTTCTAGTTTGTTGCTATATCTCTTTGTTGCCAATTAAGTTTTTAATATCTAATAATAATTCCCTTATTTTCTAATTATTTGTAATGGTTATATTTTACCTTAAAACACCAACTAATATAAAATGATGTTCGATTTATTTGTAACTAATAAGAATATTAATATTGTATATTAACAAAACATATGCAAATCAATTACATCTTGCATAAAGTTTTGATAACCGTTTAAATGGTTTTCAATTTCAAGAGTAAACAAAGAGAATTTTTTTAATGCGAATTTTCATTATATATATGAGTTGAGTGTAAACTTTCATAAAATTTTCAGTTTCGTATTCCTTTTTAGACACTTTTGTTTTAGGGAATTTCCAACCCACTATATATTTTACTCCGAAATGGAGTGGAGAAAGGAGAGATGAAAAAAATAAAAACATTACTCTATTTATGGAGTAAAGCTTTTATTTTTTGTTCATTACTCAATGTTACAATCCATTGTAGAGTAAAATATGTAGTCGGGTTGGAGATGCTCTTATGATATAAAAATATCAGATCTCTTTTCCAAAGATAAGTCTTCTGTTCATGGTTTAGACCTATATTTTGTATCACAATCAACGCTTTCTTAATATTGTATCAACGACCATGTTTGATATTTCTATATCTTTATATTAACGAAAACATTACTTTTGTTAACATTTTATTCAATGTACATGTTTGGGATATCAGTGGTACAATTTTTCATATTAAAATTATAGAAGATCTAAATAATTTTCCATTTCTCTAAAAATCTTTCGTCGTTGCAATGATTTTGTGTTTTACACTGTAGAATCTATATTTTTTTTGGCTTTGCTAATATTCATGTACCCCAATAGGTTTGTTTTCTAAAATTTCAGATTTTATTTGTCCTATTTAATGGTAATGAATTTGTAGGAGTCAAACTATGTTGAGTTACTATATAATAAACTTTGTTGGGTTACAGTTATATATAAACTCTGTTCATAATATATTTATATATGTTCTCCCTTTTAAAAGTACATCAAGCAAATATTTCTTTTTATTTTGATTTAATATGTTGTTACATATTTTCTTGGTCTTCTTCATTTCATTGGTGAACTTCTAGTTATAGTTTAAATTAACATTATCTTAAATTTACTATAATTCTGTACAAGTAAGATAGGTAAGTTATACTTATTAATTATATTGATTATCAAACAAGTGAGAAGGTAAAGATTCATGATGTGAGTAAGAAGACTCTTCATCCATATGTTTTTCAAAATTTTGAAGAATCGTATCACCTAATATCTGACAACTTATCCGAAGATGATGATATTCTAATATTCTTGCAGTTTTACATATAGTGTACTGCAATTTAATTTTCATATCTGACAAGTTATTATATTAATGTATTGTTCAATCTTTCTATCATTTATGTTGATTCTAAAACGTGACTTGCCAAAGAGGGAGATATTTTAGTATGGTTGTTGTTACAAGATCATCACTTTGTAATCTCGATTATGTATAAAATGTTTCACAACTCAAAGTATGTAAATGCTACATAGAAAACTTATTCTATTTGATGGGTTATTTCAGTTTAAGGTATTCTATTATGTTTCTTTTTTTTGTGATTGAATTTTATCCTCTTAAACCATTATACAAATTTAAGAAGAGATATTTGGTTTCTTATTGAAATTTATACTTTTTACGCAATGGTACTCCCTCACCCATAGAAAACTGTGCAATCAACCAGTAAAAGTAGTATCCTGTTAAAATTCATATGGTTTACATGTAAGATAGGCAAGCTACAATTTAAAATAATCTTAAAGTTGAAATTACATTTAATAAACGATTATTGTGGCTTTGTGTTAAATGAAATTGTTTTTGGGAACTTGGCTCAATAATTACTTGTATTAGACTATTAAATTTTGTTATCATGTATTAAATTTAACACAAGTTATAGTAACTATTTGTTTATTAAATATAAATTCAAATAATTACAATTACGTTGGCTCACACAAATTTTTTCATACTTTAATATATTACACTGTGAGAGTACAATATATCTTTTTCAATAGCTATCATAGGTAAAAGTAATCACACAAAGTTGTAGTAGTATAATAATTACAAAGATGAACAAAGTGAACTGCAAAGATAATTTATCAGAAAATAATCTATCTGTTTAAGCATATACTACAATTATTATATCTATTGATGTATATAATAAACAACCAAGTTTCCAAATATATGAAGTTGATAGACGAAATGTTTCGTTTGACAAACAAGTTTTTCAGAAGATTTTTTTTAAAATGAATACTTTTAATAACTGATATATTACGGTAAATACATGACGAAAATTTATGATGCATAATTAATACATTCCTCATGTCATGGTTTTATATATTACATCTCCAGTATTTATACTTTATATGATCTTTCTATTTAAGCATATACGGTAGATACAATACATTAAAGTGCATTTATGTTATATATGAAATATTTCCATATTTTAGTTTATATTTATATCTTTCAAATGATATCTTTTCAAGCGTATATTTATAACTTATAAATTTTCCTAAATTTTGGATGGTATTTACAATCAAATATTCGATATTGAGTAGTTAAAATATTATTTACATTATTTAGTTTTTATTTTTCATTTTCCCTAATTTTTCCAGTATATAAGGTTCTTATTCCATTCATTGATTATACATTTATTATGGAAGAGATTGTTTTCCTCGAAAGGTTGAACTATCAATCTATCAATGTTTCATTAAGAGTCCAATTAGTTAAAAAATGGACTGAAATGAAAGGAATGTTCGGTTAAGATTGTCAAATGATACTTATGGATGCAAATGTGAGTATTGGTCATATACATATCTATAATATATATTTATATCAAACAAATCCGCTAATCATAATTTTTTTTTCTTATAAGGGCATTTGATTCAAGCAACTCTGAACAATTCTTTAATGCGTAAATTCTTTTGTATATTTAATGAGCATTGATGGGTTAGACTCTCTAATTTCAAAGTATTCCATTCTACTGGCATTACCAGAGTAACTCGTCATAAGTATCATATTCCTTTTGCTGCTACTACTCATATTGAATTCATATTTCAAGAAGAATAACCCGAAATATTCTCATTCGTAAAATATAATGAGTTAAGCATGAGATTAATTCATCCCAAATTTTCATTTGGTTATAACTATATCCTTTTTCGTATTTTTAGTTAATTTTTTTATGTTACAATAGAATATAAATGCACACTAACTGTTCTTCAACTTGATATTAGCGTATTAAGGGCTCTTATGTCAGGTGAAAATCTTGAGTGCGGATTGAACCATGACGATGAAATCTCAAACCTATCAAATATATATCGTTAACCTCAACTGATAATAAGTAAGTGTACATATATAATTTATTAAAATATTTTATTTTGATGATCTTGCTTATTCATTTATATTATTCGTATACAATATTTTTTTTTCATTCCTAACTTCAGCCTCGATCCAGTTAGTTGTGGTGCATATGGGACATTGGAAGAACATCTCAATACATTCTGGTCATATTATGCTAAATACATAGTCAATTGTATGCTATGATTATGGAAGATTGAATTTCTAGACGGTTAGATAAATATAGATCATATATGTTTATTCCAATATGATATAAATGTTGATAATTGTATACAATATATATAGAGGGATTTAGAGAATTACCAACATTCTTGGATTCTTTGAGATTATTTTCAATTTATTAATTGAAGCAGTTACTACGTTGAAAACAATGTTCGTAAGTATATTCAATTTCTATATAATGATTTTAAAAATTATGTTTACAATTTTTTCTTTTTATTTTTTGACAGGAACAAAAAAAATCAATATAAAATGTTTTGAGACTTTTTGTCCACAATCTACGTGTTTTATTCGAGTTTAGTTTGTCTATATGTACTCTTTATTTAATTTTTTCGAGTATTGATTATCATTAATTTCAAAAGTTCTAAACAATCAATAAAATATTTTTTCTTAAAAATGAATCATACTAATATGATTATAAGATTTATTAACTTATAATATAATCAAACTATATGAAAAATAAATAAATCAGTCATTTAATAACCTATTGTAATAAATAAAAATCGAGTAATACACAATAATCACATTTGCATCCATAATTAAACCTAGAATCCGCCTATTGCTAGGAATACTATACATTCATTACTATCGTTAAAAATAAATTTAGTACAAAAACAAAGTAAAGAAGAATCATGCATTTGTTTCTTCTTTCAGATCTGAGTGAAGGTTTTTCATAGTTTGAAATTTGGACAAAATTTTTGAGAGTCTCGGAAATGGATTTAACTTCAAAAACCTCTGACATTAATCTCATCATTGTTGATAAAGAAGTAAGTATCAAATTTTGATTTATGCAAACACTTATAATTAATAAATTTCTGTAAGACTAGATCTTAAAATATAATATATTTTCAAAAAAAGTAATGTATGAACAAGAAGGTAGCAGAACTGAAGCACTTATCGAAAAAAATATTTCAAAAGTATGAGGTTATTCGTCACGTAGAGGATGAATGGAGAGTAGTCCATAAATTTTAAGTGATTCCTAACGATGGGGATTGAAGAACTACCAACAACATATTTCAAATAATTTTTTTTGATCAAACTATGGTCGTTTGGATTGACGTTTTCTGTAAAACATCAATGTATGATTTTGTCTCTTATGATAAGTTATACATGGTAGTTTGAACTCCATCTATACCATGCCAATTTTTTCTCTACTTAAAGTAATATGAATTATATATGTTCTCTTTTTTTTAAATATTGATGATATCATTGTAGGATTGGTAAGAATCTTAAACTATGTTGGACTGCCTTATTATACTCAAGAATCACCACATAATTTTTTTTTTTTTTGGTGATCATGTACCTTTTGTCGATTTTAAGATAAAGGACGGAAGGTATATGATCTTATTAATGGAAAAGTTTAACTTCATTGTATGCATACATTTAAATTTTTTTAAAAATGTGTTGGTTTAAACTATTTAATTATTTTGAAATTATTAGTGGTCTAGAGCTTCATTGCCAAGTTTCTGGAAATCTTGCTCTGAAATTTACACAAAAAAAATTGCAGAGGTAGAACAATGGCCTTACAACATATGTTTCTCTAATGTTTTTGAGATTCAACTACAACTAGGAGGTTTGTGCAAGATTTGTGTGTTACTATATTTTATTATTTGTTACATTTCATCTATTGTTTGATATTATTCTATTTTGTATAATTTTTAGGCAAGCCACTATTACAGACTGAGGAGGGTTCTCCAGAATCATCACTAATCCACCATAGATTAGTAAAGTTTATAATGTATCTGGTCTGTAAGAATTCTTATACCGTGTACAATGGAAGTAAGAGTCCACTTTAAACTCCTCGAAACTTTTATAAGATATTATTTATATTTAGATGTCTTCTTATTATTATTATCGCATTGCAAATTAGTTTAGATGTGATGGTAGTAAAACTATAATAGTATTATGAATTGTTATTATTAATAATATTAACTATTAAAGTAATTTATATTGATCACCTTTTTGATTAAATTAAGCAAACCTTATTTTTATTAGGAAAATTATATTGTTAGATAATATTTTATGTTCATTCTATCTAAATATTCCTTTTCTAAATCAAATTGACTATGAAGAGTACAATTCACATTTGAATCTCCATCTTCCTATTTTTGACAACATCAGTACTCGCTCCCATTACCAATTTTTGCCATCATTTTAATATTCCACTTTAAAGTTAAAACTGTTCAAGAGATCATCTCAAATGTCCATATCAAATCTTTTAAATATCTTTTTATTTCTCACAGAATAAAGAAACTACAGAGGAAATTTCAATGTTTAAAATCAAACTTAATGGCACACAACAATACCTAATTTCAGACGTCAGTGAATTATTAACCAATAACTAAGTGTGAGATTAATAACTTGCCAAAAATATATTGTTTCAGAGTAGTTTGTTCTAGCTCATTACTTTAGTTTTTCAACTGGTGATGATGAGTCTAGTATACCTCTATCTCTAGAAAACATTAACGATTTAAAGATGAATATCGTGGCGTGGAATTGTCAAGAAGGAGAAGTCAATATGACAAAGAACCATTTTACTTAATGAGTTATATCTTTGCTTTTTACCTAGATTTTTCTTTTTATGCGATAATAAAAATTGCCATGTTCTGTAAATTTTGCAAATTTTTTTTTCGATCAAGTTTATACCATGGAGTCATTCAGACGAAGTGGTGGCCTACTATTTTGCTGATGAAAACATGATCGACACTGAAAACTTGCTTGAAGGACAAAATTTTCTTAGAATGTTTTACTATGGAGACTTGGTTGTTTGAAACCGAGAAAAGTTTTGGTAGCGCCTTACGCAGATGAGTATTGACAGAAGTGATGCTTGGTTTATGATTGGAGATTTCAATGAAATCACAGGGAATCATGACAAGAGAGGAGGAAGAAGGAGATCAAATAGTTTGTTTTCTTCCTTTTCAGATCATGCTCAAAATTTTTGGGATGCTAGAGTTCTCATATAAAGGATATTCATTCTACTAAGTGGAAAAAGCGGTCAGGAAAAGTGGAGCGAAAATTAGATAGAGCATTTGCAAATGAAGAGTGACACTCCCTCTTCCCATATACTAGTGTCGAATTCCTCAAACTATGGGGTATGGACCATAAAACGGCTTTAGCTTGTATTCAATCTACTTCTAGAAAATCAAAGAAAAGCTTCAGATTTGATAAAATGTGGGTCGGCAAATCCATTTTAAAGGAAGCCATCAATTTGGGTTGGGACCACTTTAGTGAAATCCCTTATATATATTTTCATCATAAAGTGGTTTGCTGCTAGCATAACATAATATGTTGGAAAAAGAATGACCCGAAAAAAAATTGGGTAGACTTATTGAAGAGTTGAAAATTAAACTTTGTCTTTCCCAAGAGGATGACAACACCACTCTAAATGATTTGGAAGAATTGAGAATGTAAACTTACATATGACTTGAGAGAAGACTATCTTTTCTGGCCAATAAGGAGTAGATCACAGTGGCATCATGCATGCAATAGAACATCAAAGTTCATTATGCCATTACATAACACAGAAAAAGATGAGGGTCAAATGGCAAAAATGATCTTAGGATAGCTAGCTAGAGAAAGTGGCTGTTACATATTTTCACGATCTCTTTTCTACCTCTTTGCCCGGAAATTGGATGATTTTTTTGTTATAAAACTAATAAAGTACTCTCATCTACAAATCATTTCCTTACCACAAAGCCATCAGATCAAGAAATTAAAACAGTTCTATTTTTATATTAATCTGGATAAAGCCCGGGTCCTGATGGTACGACGAGTAGATTTTTTGGCATGTTATGAGCAAAGATATCATCTGACTAGTTAAATTTTTTTTTACCTCAGGGAGTTTTGACCCGAGACTGAACCAAACAAATATATGCCTTATCCCAAAGAAAGAGAAGCTGAGAGAGATGACATAGTTTAGAAATATTAACCTCTGTAACGTAAATTACAATATTATTTGAAAAATTATGAGAAAAAGACTTAAGATGACTCTGAGAAAAAGACTTAAGATGACTCCGAAAAATCTGATTTCAGAGACACAATCTACCTTTGTGGCAAAATATTTAAACACCGGTAATATTCTGCTAGCGCAAAAAAATTTCACGCCTTTCAACACAAGCCCGAGATGAAGGAAAAAATTAATGGCCATTAAAACATACATGAATAAAGCCTAAAATAGAGTGGAATGGGTATTCATTAAAACTTGATGTTACGAATGGGTTTTGCGGAAATATTGGTTGAATTATTGAAGTTTGAGTTACTTTGGTCATCTATCAAGTGATCATTATGAAGAATTCATGAGAAAAATTACACCAACGAGAGGCCCGAGGCTGGGTGACCCGCTCTCCCCCTTTTTCATCTTGTGCATGGAATCTCTGTTTGTTTCCTGAAATCCGTGGCTCAACCCGGGCTTCACCAAAATTCCCAAACCGGGCTTCACCAAAATTCCCAAACCGGGCTTCACCAAAATTCCCAAACCGACAATATTGGAGATACCAGCGATAGGGGTTCAGTCCAAAGAGTATATTCACAAAACGAGAAGGATTTTACATGAACCCAGTTTCAAAAGAAAAATAACGAATCAAGATATCACTGGGGCGAGTTGGACCGAGCAAGTAGTCCTACTTGCCGAATGGGCGAGTTGGACCAAGCAAGGAGTCTAACTCGCCGAACGGGTGAGTTGGACCGAGCAAGCAGTCCAACTCGCCCATTCGGTAAGTTGGACGAGAAAAGCAATCCAACTCACCCGCTCGTCGAGTTGGATCAACTCCTCCCAACTTTATCTAAATTATACGAGAAGTGTGAAATTCCTCATTAAATCGACGTCGTTTCAAAAAACATTCTTTCGAAGAAATCGTAAAACGTATAAGTCAAAAAACGGCCCAAAGAGGCCTAAAACGCAGCTAAAGGCCCACTTTCGATTTCATACGAGTTTGAGCCAAGTAATGATATGGCGGCATATATTTGCTCACAGGACAAGATAAGTGTCGTGAAATCAAGAGATAAATGTCAAGTTTCTGTGAAATAAAAATATTCCCGAAAGTGATAAACTTGAACTAGGGGAGAAAAAGGAAAGGGGAACCAACTTAGAAGGCATATATAAGGGGAGCTGAAACTAATGACGCAAGGATCCGAAGATTTAGACCTAGAGTAGCTCTGTTAGCTTTTAAGAACTTAGAACTTAGGTGGCTAGGATGACAGAGTTATACTCAGACGTTTCTCCATCTTTGTTCGACGATTCTGATTTCCTTAGACTCTACAACTCATTGCACTTAGAAACCCTAAGATTTATTCTCGACATGATCGGTTTCTATGACTGGCACTCGATTACCAGACGAACTTGCTCCGGCAGTTCGATCTCTTTGTCCACTCTTTTAATTGAACTACGTCCGACTTGATCCTCGAAAGGAGTACGTAGGCAGCCTTTCTTAAGGTCCAATCCCAAATCCTTCAAACCTTTTTGTCTTTTTTGTCTGTTGCTAAGCGAGTTGCAGGCACATAGGTTTCTCTCGACATAGGTGGTAGAGCTAGCAAACTTTGTCTCATTTTACTACTTGTGTTATACGAATTCCTTTGTGATCCTATTTCCAGAAAAGCTTCATGTATGCTTTTGTCTCTGGAGCGCTCGTAAGCAAATTCGAAACAAAGATCTATTGTTTTCTAAATTTGTTTTGTTATCTTTCCATGTTTTCCAAGTTTACTCGATTACTTGTCGTTGGCTCTCGCAGAGAATCCGAGACCTCAGGAAAAGTTAGGGTTTCTTGACTTACCTTAATTTACGAAAATCAACGGTGTGGATTTTGGTTCCCACAAGTTTTTACATGGAAAAAGTTTTAAAAGAAAGATAACGAATCAAGAAATCATTGGGGCTTGGAATTTACAGAAAAGGTTGAAGAATCAGAAAGTTATTGATTTTACAAGACATGTTATCTCCTCAATATCCAATGGGCTAGATTAGCCATATTTCGGTCCATAAAAATCCAACCATGAAGGAGACTCGACAAAAGCCATTTGTTATGTAGGGCCTTTTAGGAGTCCATATCAAGAAGAACCAAGCCCAAAATCCAATCAAAAGATTCACTTGGTTACTACAATTGGTTAAACTGACATCAATTGGGGAAAATCTTAAATCAACTCGATTTGTTTTGACCCAAACCTATTTTTAGAATCCTGGAGATACTCTAGACCAACCAGAAGATATCCAAGGTGTCCTACCATGTGCCAGCATCCAGAGGATTAGATTAATCCTCTTGCATTCCAACTTGTCTTATTTGGAGCCTTTGGTATTAGAACTCCAACAGATACTTCCTTTTCAGTATAGGCAAGAAATCTGCACCTATCCAGCCATATAGAATATTCCTAGGTAGCTTTCATATCCACTCAAACCCTCCAGGTTGTAGAAGAATCAAATTTCTCATTTATGGCCAAGCAAATCACCTCCAACAGCCATATTCCTTCCAAGATCATCTCCATTGGAGACTAAAATTTATTTTCAATTTAAATTATTTACTTGTATTGTTTATGACCATTTGGTATTTTTCTATAGTCCCCTAGGAGATTCTTAAAAGCTCAAGTCGTCCATCACTGAAAATCACCCTTCAACTTTAATGAATGAAATTTACAGCTTTTCTAGTTTTCTTAAAACTATTATTCTAAGTCGTTTGAGTTTGTGAGAAGCAACTCTGGAGCAACCTGACTTATCAAGGATCCCTTCCATATATCTTTGTGGCATACATCGATCCATCTCCATCCACTATTCGATATTGAGAGTGATACACATCCTGCAGGACTGAATCCATCTCCAGTCATCTTCCATCCATCGATCCTTGTTGAGAGTGATACACATCCATCAACAAAGATGCCATATCCACCATTTTTATTGTTCTTTTTTTTTTAATTCTTATTATCATTTGTATCTCACTCGTTTTCAACATTTTCAGGTATAAAAGCCGAACTCCATTCATATCGCCCATTTGATCCCATCTTTGGTCAATATGTTTCGATCTTCTTAGACCATCTGGTCAAGTAAGCTTCCATGACCACAAATTTTTGGTATTAGAGCTTAAATATCCTAAATTAGGTTCAATATATTCTTGCATCAATCATCTTGTTTGCATTTGTTTTCATCTTAAATTCTAAAATCCTTAAAAACTATATTTTTCTTTTCAATTTTTTTTTGTTTCTGCATATTTTATGTTATTGCTGCTTAGATAGTTTGATCCACGAAAATTCAAAAAAAGGTACTAGTTGTTTGCATTTATTAGCTTCCCTAAAAGAGAAGACCATACAATTTTCTGTTTTTAAGCTGTTCCCTTTGTTTGTATTCCTTTAAAACACATTAAAAAATCATTCTTGATAATTTATCTTTTCATAGTTGAATTACGTCGTGCTTGAGTTTTTAAAAAAAACATTCAGGATAGTTGATATCATTTTTTTTGAATATTTTGTGTTTATTGCATTCTTTACTAGAAAATTCGAAAACAAACTAGTGCTAATTTTTATTCCATATTTCCTTTTAATTTCCATTAGCACTCAATACTAGTTACATAAAGTTGTTGCATTAATAAAACCAAAAGAAAATTTATTTTTTGCACAGTCTATTTCATTTTGGTTCACATTTGCATAATTCTCAGTTTAGTCTAAATTGCATTTTTTTTCATTTGTTTGCTCGACCAAATTACCCCATAATTCACCTGATTGTTTGAGATTTTTTTGCAGGTAGAAATGTAAAAAGGAAGCACACGGCCAGAACCAAATGGAAACATTAGCCCAACAATTGAGAGCTATTCAAGAGCTCAATAATAAGATTGCTCGGTTGGAGAAAAGAAATAAGCTACAAGGCCGACCACCACCACATGAAGAAAGAAGATTTAGAGATTTACTAGAGGCTGGCTATATCGAGCCCAAGCCACAAGATCCTTCAAGCATCAAGTCATATAAAAACTCTTGCACTCATTTACTTTCGGTTCAATCTAATGTTGATTATAAATCTGATGATAAAATTGAACTCTATACATTTTGAGGAAAAATAGGTTAACTAAGATGGGAAAGGAACCTTTATGAATGGTTTTACTACAAAAATATCTAAAAGAAAGAAAGATTGGCATATGCCATCAACCAGCTTAGAGATGAAGCATTAAAATGGTGGATAGGAGAAGAAGATGAAATTTTGCCTTTACAATGAACCACTTATCACTGCCTGGAGAGACCTTAAGAAAATCATGAGAGACAAGTATGCAAAGAAGTATACCAATTCTAAGATCAAGGAAATATACCTAAGGAGCTA
Source organism: Moricandia moricandioides (assembly GCA_905132885.1). Classification (NCBI taxonomy): domain Eukaryota; kingdom Viridiplantae; phylum Streptophyta; class Magnoliopsida; order Brassicales; family Brassicaceae; genus Moricandia; species Moricandia moricandioides. The sequence continues at coordinate 49,862 of CAJHQQ010002484.1, forward strand.
TCCAATTCATGGTTCCAAAGAGGCAAGCAAAGTTGTGGTACAAGAAGGTCAAATGGACTTGGTTCAAGGAAACCAAATTCGGCCAAACCATAGGCACAAGACAACTCACAATCAATACCCACATAATGATGTCCAAAAGGCCACAAAAAAGAATAAAAGTGTTAGGCAAGACACGTTGAGCAGACCCGAAAACAAATCAGACAAACAAATAATTCAAGCAAAGACTAAGGTAAGTCCTATACTTGATAACTTGGTTTATAAGTGATCTCCAACTGGTATGATGAAATTCTCTTTGTCCAAGTATGTTATTACAGATATTGATGAGCATAAGTCCAGAGGATAAGAGCCAATAGTAGTAAATCTTGCATTGGACCTAAGGAAAGATCAATGCATAAATCAATCCATACCATCAAGCATGAGCAACACTGAGCAACGTACGTGTTATAATCCTAACAATTTAAAAGGTCAGACATGTTATAGATGTCATAAAATAAGACATTTTGCTGTTACTTGTTGATGTGGGGGTTCTTATTTCACTTTCAAATTAACCCTATATTCCCACTTTACTATCTCAATTAAGAGGTTCAGTGTAATACTTAGGGATCGAATCCACATATACTCTAAGATTGCACAATAGACTTATTGTTTTCGAATTAAATCTAGATGAGTTATAACAATAACAGTAAAAGCGTTTTCAAGATTGGTTTGTTTTGTGAGGATTAAATTAAGAGATTAGACTTAGGGGAAATTCTCAGGTAGATTTAGATAATGCAAACTAATAGATTGCTAGGGTTTTATTAAGCATTGTTCTGAATTCAAACCTCAAGGTTTATGAGATCACTCTCGCGCATCTCGTCTAAGCGTCGATCGATGGCAGTAATACGACATCGAACGATGCTCATTCTAAACAGTACTGGTTTCGCGGTTTAATTAATTCTCTAAACTTCTAGTTCAACTCTCTTTTGTTACTAGTTATTTAGATTGTTTAAGATAGCTTCCAGGTTATAACCAGGCTTTCGCCTGCGCTATAGAACCCTAATTTCTAAGAGTGAGGTAATCAAATTCAACGTAGCATTAAGAGCAACTTAAACAAAGAACCAAGAGGATTACCCTAACAATTTCTATAAAATCAACAAAACATTACTACCATTGAATAACCCTAAATTTAATAGAGAACTACTCAGTCATGGCAATAAAGAACATGAATTAATTCTGAATAAATTGCATAGAATAGACTAAGTAAAAAGATAAGGAGTTCAAGATCTTCTCTGTAATGATGATCAAATCTTTCTCTGCAAAAGAAGTATCAATGTGTTCCAACTCTAAAACTCTGGTGTAACTTTGTGGCTACTCAGCTTCTGGACCTAACAGCTTCTTCCGGCTTAACAAAGATAGAAAACCCTAATAAATAGTCTAAATTTTGGCTAGGGACTTGTTTTCCAATTAATGAAACTTCTGGATAAAACTTGTAATTTCTCAATATTTCTTCCGACTTCATTGTCGATCGACGCACAGTGTGTGACGTCGATCGATGGTCCATTTATAAATCTGGATCCGACTCTGAGTTTCTGCTGGCAATCCTAATTGCTCCAAAATAGTCCAAAAGCTCCAATTGCTTCCAATAAGTACCTAGACCTGTAATTACTCTAAAACAATACCAAATGCATAAAAAGACTCTAAATATACTATATATATCATAGGTAAAATAGGTAAAAGCCATAGTATATCAACTCCCCAAGACTTAACCTTTTGCTTGTCCTCAAGCATACAAAGCCTGTGCGAGAAGTTTTGAAAAACGAAGACTCACTTACCGTCTAAGTATAATTGTCACCATACTTTCTTGCAGCCACATCCTATCAAGTTAATCACAGAGAACTTTATATACCATATCATAGTATAGCAACCAAATCCATTCTACCAACAACTTAGCAAATACTAGTCTCACTCGCCCCTTTACTGATTTCATTTCTTTGCATAAAATAGAAGTGTAGGCTTTACCTTGGGAGTATCGATCAAAGGATACATGGACTCTTACCTCTGCAAGTATCTGAACACACAAGTAGTCTTCTCTGATTCCTTTCCTCTCTCTCTTCTCACTTCTTCTCAGTCCATGTCTCTCTCTTATTTTGAGGGTAGCATTTTATCTTTTTATTAAGTGAGATGTTTGGATAGGCTTCCATGAATCAAGCCCTAATGGTTTTTGCCACTAGATCCTGTTCATTTCTTTTTGACCTTTATCTCTTTCTAGGAACATATGAATCAAGCTTTAATGGTTGTAGCCACAAGATTCCGTTCGACTCCTTTTTTTTAAATCTGAAGGGGAGAGAGAGGGGAATCAGAAGCACATAGACTTTTACCTTCCAGACTTGCAGAAAGAATCCGATCCAGTGTATACCAAATCCCAAAGCAAGTAAATAATGTCAGGATTAGTGTTCGAAATCAGCTTCGGTTCCTTCAAACTTTCTAATCAAGTGTGATATAGTGGCAGGATGATCCACTTCGGTATCTCTAGTAATCTCTGCAAACAACCTTCTAAGGATGGTGCTAAAGTGTGGTTAGTTAATAGTATATTTTTGATCATAGTCCTCTTCTTGACTCGATAAAACTCTTTGAAAAACTTATATATATAGATAGTAAATAAAAAACAAAAACAATAAAATAGCATTTGCGAACCTCCCCCAGACTTAAATTACATTGTCAACAGTGTAATCCGCCTTGGGTTGGTTAGGAGAAATTAAATCATAAGTGAATAGTGTTAGAGATAGTCGAATATACCAACACTGTTAGATGTATCGATCGATGGCGGTACGTGAGCGTCGACCGATGGGAAATCATCATTGTCGATTGATTGTGAATGTATGGTGTCGATCGATGGTGTATTCGAACTATCAGGTTAACCTTCATAAATAAAATTGATACTGAATTAATAGTATAAATAATGTTAATAAATATTTACGCTATGTTAGAGGGTCATCGATCAATAGCAACAAGGAAGCGTCGATCGATGCTAGGCTGTTAGACTTAATCGTTTGTGTCTACTCTCCATTCTGATCATCTCTCTTTAGGTTAGCTCTGTTAGATAATCAAACACACAGTGAAAGTAAAATGCAAAAAATAATAAATAGTTAGTGTAAATCCACATGCAACAAGAAAAATAAATAAGTATAAGTCTGCAAGGGAGATGAAATAAAAGATAAAGGAGTATCGAAAAGACTACTCCTCGTCGGATGTATACTGGTCATGCTGCTGCTGCTGTTGTGCTCCTGGTGGCGATCTGGCGCATGTCCTCGGACGGCTGAAGCACTGGCCTCGTGACATCGTGTTTACCCTGGCCCATATCACTCAAAGCGCGTCCACCACGACTCGCTGGAAAGCACCATGGTCGTGTATGGGGATCTCTGGAATCTCAGTGAAGGCTGGGAGAGGTGGAGGTGGCTGTTCTAGCTCATACTCTGCGGCTGCTGAGACTGGGTGTGATAGGCGGAGGCCTTCTCTGCAACGTACTCTGAGAGGTGGGGTGTGGATGTGGTTCTTAGCTGGGTGGAATCCGAGGCGCTGTAGATCGTCAGAGAAATCTGTCACCTCTCGCAGTGGAAGTGCTATCATCCTCGGTCCCACGTCATCCACTAAGGACCAAAAGCGTCCCTCCTTCAGCCATTGGGTCCTCCTCTTGTGACCCTCGTCCATGAAATGCAATCCTCTCTCCACCTAAGATTCCTCTAAGCTAATGCCCAGAAAGCTGAAGATGGGTGTCAAGAGGCTCCCTATCGCCTCCCTCTTCGGGCCAGTACCCTTGAAGGGTTTGTCCTTCAAGGTCGCCAGGTGCTCCGCAAATATAGCCCCCATGTTCACCTGATGATCGGTCATCGGTGGAGGAAAGAGCTCGTCGTCAAGCTGAACTAATTCCCTGACGGAATAGTATAGCAGTGTCAGCTCCTGGACCCGACCCTTGTTAGTTTCCATCTTGCACAACAGGGTGTTGGCAAGGACCTTCAAGAAGTAGCGCAGCGTCGGGTGACGGACGTCAGTCTGGGTGGCTGAGCCGGAGTCGAAGTGGCCAGTCCCAATGAGGCCTCGGAAAGTAGGTAGGCCAGGGAAAGCAGCGATCGAGCAGGCACTGACACCAATGTCAAAGCCGTATATCTCGCACAGCTGCAGGATGGGAATCCTGTACCGGATGCCTCTGATGAAGAAGGTCAGGGTGGCTTCATGTGTCACCTTCAGTCTGGGGCTCTTGTAGAGCACCTGAGCTGTGGAGATAGACTGCCGCACCAGGTCGGGATATAGAGGATATGGCTTAGTAGCCATGGTGCCCAACCCAAGCTTCTGCAGCATCTGTATGAAGTCGGTGTAGTGCCCTAGTTTCTTCAAGGTTCGCTTGTCAGCGAACTTGGTTGGCTCGATGGTGATGCCCTGCCAGGATTTGTAATATAGGCTGTCGAAGTCGTCCCACTCCTCGCTCAGGGGACGGTGTGTGCAGTCTCTCGATTGCACCGCTCTTCGAGGATCGGGATAGTCCTCGAATGTAACAACTAGAGGCTCCTCTTCTTTGGGCCAAGGGTCTCGGCATGGGGGACCCCGTGGTGGAGCACTGGAGCTACCAACCTTGAAACGTGCATTATTTCTCCTCTCGTCCATCTGCATATAAAGAAACAAAGCACAAATCAGATGTCAAAACGAAAGGATCACCCGTCGATCGATGGTACCACATGGTCACCGATCGACATAACCTAATGGATTTCGATCGATGTCGACTCATGGGAATCGATCGATGCTGTATCGCTGATCAGTGTTCACAAGATCGAAAATAATTAACTCAAATCGTGCAAATCATGTGTAAAGATGATAGATAGTCCCTAATATAGTACTCCATCACCCTAAATCGATCTACATTCCGAGGTAAGCCACAAAAGATTCAATTTTTTTCTTCAAACCCTAAAAGTTCCTTAAACTAAGATATTTGGAGAACATATCTTGAAGATTGAGTGATTTAAAGAGATAAAAGGTAGAGAGGTTAGAAATCGTGTGGTGTGGACTAAAAAACGAGCAAAATCGGCCAAAATTTGGGAGAGAAATCGGGTGTGGAACTCGTGTGTGTTTTTGGCGGTGTTGAGAAAAGTTTTTTATGAATCGGGGTCGAGTCGAGTTAACCTACTTGACGAACGACCGTCGATCGATGGCAATATAAGGGCATTGATCGATGGTCTGGTCGGTGACTCCTTATTCACTTAAGAGTTTTGTAATTGCATGAATAATAGACAATTATTATTGTATATATTTGTTTTTAGTTAATTAATTATTTCTAATATATAAATTCTTATTTTTGTTTTGTGTTTTTATTATATATATATATATATTATTATTATTATTATTATTATTATTATTATTATTATTATTATTATTATTATTATTATTATTATTATTATTATTATTATTATTATTATTATTAATTTAGTGGGTTGCCTCCCACTCAACGCTTGTTTAAAGTCGTCAGCTTGACGGGAAATGGGCTTATCATTTAGGAATAGGCACCTCTAGACGTGTGGTCTGAGTGTGCGGGATTTCAGCTCTAGCCCAATAATGTTTCTGTAACGCCCGGGACTGCCCACAACTAATGGGCCACCCACGCCCGCTCTCTCGGCCCGTGGGCCCCATCCTGTTCCAACGGTCGGTGCGTTATTTTTCCGAGGCTCGAAATCATGGTTTACTAACCCTGCAATCACCACCCGACCTTTCTCCGTGTTTTGGCTTCACTCGCACGGTATCGCGAATAACTTCTCGATAGGTCACCTATCCTTTCACTATTCCCGCATAATCACACTTAACTCTAGAGTTCTAAAAGGATGTGTGACGGAAAAGGTAAGTGCACTTTGGTGACATAGGTAGCCAAAAGCCTTTCCACATATACCAGAAATCAGAATGTTACAAATCACCCCTCTCGAAGAAAGCAACGTCCTCGTTGCATCCCACAATAGGTATCAAGACGCCTCTTAGGTCAGAACCGATACGGCTAACCAGCTCTGATACCACTTGTAACGCCCCGACCTCCCACAACTAATGGGCCACCCACACCAGCTCTCTCGGCCCGTGGGCCCCATCCCGTTCCAACCGTCGGTGCGTAATTTTTTCCGAGGCTCAAAATAATTTTTTACTGACCCTGCAATCACCACCCGACCTTTCTCCGTGTTTTAGCCTCACTCACACAATATCATGAATCACTTCCCGATAGGTCACCCATCCTTTCACTACTCCAGCATAAGCACGCTTAACCCTGGAGTTCTAAATGGTTGTGTGACGGAAAAGGTAAGTCAACTTTGGTGACATAGGTAACCAAAACAAATCTCTTAAGCTTTTTTCATATATCAACAATTTGGGATATTACAATTCACAACCTCTCAAAGAACGCAACACCCTCGTTGCGCCGCACGACAGGTCTCAAGACGCGTCTCGGGTCAGAACCGAGATGGCTAACCAGCTCTGATACCACTTATAACGCTCCGACCGCCCACGGCTAATGGGCCACACACGTCCGCTCTCTCGGCTAATGGGCCCCATCCCGTTCCAACGGTCGGTGCGTAAATTTTCCAAGGCTCGAAATCATTGTTTACTGATCTTGTAATCACCACATGACCTTTCCCCGTATTTTGGCCTCACTCACACGGTATCGCGAATCACTTCCCGATAGGTCACCCATTCTTTCACTACTCCAGCATAAGCATGCTTAACCCTGGAGTTCTAAACGGATGTGTGACATAAAAGGTAAGTGCACTTTGGTGACATATGTAGCTAAATCAATTCTCTTAAGCCTTTTTCATATATCACAAATAGGGATGTTAAAATTCACCCCCTCTCAAAGAATGCAACGTCCTCATTGCGCCCCCCCACGACATGTCTCAAGATGCCTCTCGGTTCAGAACTGAGAAGGCTAACCAGCTCTGATACCAATTGTAAAGCCCCGACTGCCCACAACTAATGGGCTACCCACACCCGCTCTCTCGTCTCGTGGGCCTCATCCCGTTCCAATGGTTGGTGCGTTATTTTTTCGAGGCTCTAAATCATTGTTTACTGACCCTGAAATCACCACCCGACCTTTCCCCGTGTTTTGGCCTCACTCGCACGGTATCGCGAATCACTTCCCGATAGGTCACCCATCCTTTCACTACTCCAGCATAAGCACGCTTAACTCTAGAGTTCTAAACGGATGTGTTACGGAAAAGGTAAGTGCACTTGGGTGACATAGGTAGCCAATTCAATTCTCTTAAGCCTTTCCACATATACCAGAAATCGAGATGTTACATATCACCCCTCTCGAAGAATGCAACGTCCTCGTTGCGCCCCACAACAGGTCTTAAGACGCCTATCGGGTCAGAACCGAGATGGCTAACCAGCTCTGATACAATTTGTAACGCCCCGACCGCCCACAGCTAGTGGGCCACCCACGCCCGCTCTGTCGGCCCGTGGGACACATCCCGTTCTAACGGTCGGTGAATTATTTCTTCCGAGGCTCGAAATCATTGTTTACTTACCCTGCAATCACCACCTAACCTTTCCATGTGTTTTGGCCTCACTCACACGGTATCACGAATCACTTCCCGATAGGTCACCCATCCTTTCACTACTCCAGTATAAGCACGCTTAATCCTGGAGTTCTAAACGGATGTGTGACGGAAAAGGTAAGTCAACTTTAGTGACGGAAGTAGTCAAATCAATTCTCTTAAGCCTTTTTCATATATCATAATTTGGGATGTTACAGTTTCACTCTCTGCCCATTCACCATGAAATCCTCTGCTTTAGGATCAAATAGGACAATTGTCTCGTAAGGTGTAACTTCTTTGTTGGTGAAGGGTCCGGACCAACGAGAACGTAATTTTCCAGCAAATAGAGTTAATCATGAGTTGTATAGGAGTACTTGATCATTTGGTTCGAAATGCCGTGAAATAATTTTCTTTTCATGATAGGATTTTGTTCTTTCCTTTTACAATTTCGAGTTCTCGTAGGCGCGATATCTGATTTCGTTGAGCTCATTTAGCTGAATCAATCTCTTTTCTGCTGCAGATTTAGCATCAAAGTTTGTCGTTTTTATGGCCCATTCGGCTTTATGCGCTAATTCTACATGGAGATAGCATGATTTTCCATAGATCAAGTGGAATAGGGTAGTTCTTAATGGTGTTTTAAATGCTGCTCGGTATGCCCAGAGTACATCATCTAATTTCAAAGACCAATCTTTATGGGTTGATCTAACAGTCTTTTCTAGAATTTCTTTGATATGATGGTTGGATACTTGTACTTGTCCGCTGGTTTGAGGATGATACAGTGTAGCTACTCGATGGTAGACTCCATGTTTCTTGAGCAGTTTTCGAACACTTTGTTAATGAAGTGGGTACCTCCATCGCTTATTACGATTCGCGGAACTCCAAATATGAGGAAAATAATACTCTTGAAGAGTTTAAAGACTACGACAACATCATTTTTCGGAGTTGCTATTGCTTCTAGCCATTTAGAGATATAGTCTATAGTGACAAGTATGTATTTATTTCCGTGCGAAGAAGGGAAAGGGCCCATGAAATCGATTCCCCAACAATCAAATACTTCAACTTCAAGTATGAAATTTTGTTTCATCTTGTTTCTCTTGCTAATTTTTCCTCTTCTTTGGCAGGGATCACATTTCACTACATAGGCTTCAGCATCTCGAAACATAATTGGCCACCAAAAGCCTGCTTGTAGGATTTTTAACACTGTCTTAAAACTAGAGAAATGTCCAGAGTAATCAGATCCGTGACAATGGTATAAAATTCTGGAGTTTCGCTTTCGGAAACACATTGTCTATATATGCCTTCAGAACAATGTTTGAAAAGATAAGGTTCATCCGAGTGATATCTCCGGATTTCTCTCAAGAATTTCTTTTTATGATATCCTGTGAAAAGTTTGGGTTCTACTTCGGCCACAATATAGTTTACTATATCTACATACCAAGGTCTATCGGTGGTGTTTAGTGCACATACCTCCTGACTCGGACTTCTGTTTCCGGGAGAATCATCATTTGGGGTCGAATGATTACAACTGACGTTGATATCCAGTGGAATGATTACTTCATCGTCCTTTTCAAATGCATCGTCGATCGACGGGGGATGGAAAAGATCGAGCGATGCTTTATGGCTACAACCGTTCGATGGTATTACTGTCTCATCGATTGATTCCGCTTCATGCGCCGAACTAACCCTACCGAAAAAGTCGATTCTACTAAGTAGACATTTTCCGTGGGTAAGAAATCATCTATAAGAATGTCATCGTCAACTCTAATTTGTGATAAGTGATTGCGACTCCATTTTCTACTCCTTTCTTATCTTTGACTTCTTTGTCAAACTATTGGAGAAGGACAATCCATCGTAAAAGTCTCGGCTTAGCGTCCTCTTTGTTCATTAAGTATTTCAATGCCGCATGGTCGGTGTGAACTACTACTTTTGAACTGAGTAGATAGGATCGGAATTTTTGAAAGCTAATACTACAGCCAAGAACTCTTTTTCCTTTTTCCATAATTACGTTGCGCATCGTCTAGAGTTTTGCTAGCGTAGTATATAGCGTGCAACTTTCTATCTTTCTTTTGTACAAGTACCGCACCTACAGCGAAATCGCTGGGGGCGCACATAATTTCGAATGGCAGATCCCAGTATGGTGCTTGGACGATAGGGGCGGATAGGAGCACTGATTTGATTGTTTCAAAGGCCTCGAGCATTCGAGCGTAAAATCGAATTTCACCTCTTTACACAAAAGTGTAGTGAGGGGTCTAGCGATTTTGATAATATCTTTTATGAATCGCCTATAGAATCCAGCATGTCCTAGGAAGCTTGTAACGTCTTTGAAATTAGTGGGTGGCGGCAGTTTTATCATTATGTTAATCTTTGCTTTGTCCACCTCAATCCCGGCTGCTGAGACTTTGTGTCCCAAGACATTTCCATTGTTAACCATGAAATGAAAATTTTCCCAATTAAAAACCAGATTTTTCTCTTTGCATCTAGCTAATACCTTACACAGGTTATCGAGGCACGATTTGAAATTCGGACCATAGACTGAGAAGTCATCAATGAAAACCTCCGTGAAGTTCTCGATCATATCGGTGAATATTGACATCATGCATCGTTGAAAAGTTGCAGGGGCGTTATAGAGTCCGAATGGCATCCTGCAATATGCGTTGCGAGCCTTTCTAACATCTGGTCGATAAAGGGTAAGGAGAAATGATCCTTTCGTGTGGCAGCATTTAGTTTTCCGTAATCGATACACATTTTGTGTCCAGTGACAGTTCTAGTAGGGATCAATTCATCTTTGTCATTCTTTACCATGGTAATTCCTCCTTTCTTTGTGACGACATGAACCGGGCTGACCTAGTTGCTGTCTGAGATCGGATAAATGACGCTTGCTTCTAGAAGTTTCATGATTTCCTTCTTAACTACTTCCTTTAGATTAGGGTTCAATCTTCTCTGATGTCGATGGAAGATTTTGATTCATCATCAAGGTGTATCCTATGCATTCATAAAGCGGGGGAAATTCCCGGGATGTCATCTAACGAATAAACGAGAGCCTTGCGGTACTTCCGAAGTTTATTCAACAACAGTGCTTGTTCTCTGCTACTCAAGTTTGCATTTATGATGACAAGATATGAATTTTCGTAAAGGAAAACATATTTAAGACAGACTGGAATTGGTTTGAGCTCGATTTTGGGTGCTTTCCTTTGCTGCCGTCATCCGTTGCAGTACACTGTCGACCGATAATGATATTGGGGTGTCGATCGACGGGGGTTGATTGATCGAGTTTGTCGAGATCAACATTAAAGATTTCTTCTTTGGCGTCCATTAACCTTGCATACTCTTCAGTGCGATCTTCTAACACAGAAATGTCGCCGTAAGGAGACGTGCTTGCTTTTTCTAGAGGTTTGTTCGGGCATATGTCTATGAATGAGTTTTCTGCTACATCGGAAAGGTAATTGATATGATAGTTTTGATCATCGATCAAAGGTTGTTTTACAATCTTTTCCATGTTGAAGACCACCGGTATCTTGAGGCATATATGTCCTTCTCTAACATCAATGATTGCCCCGGTAGTGGCCAGGAAAGGTCTCCATAAGATAATTGGGTTTCAAGGTTCTCGCTCGTATTTAAGTACTATGAAGTCTGCAGGTATATCACAGTTATGAATACGTATGGGAACGTCCTTAAGTACACCTTCCGGAATTCTAGTGGATCTATCAGCTAAACCGAGTGTGACCATGGTAAATTGAAATTGTGTTAGCCCAAGAGTGACTGCGACGGAATAAGGCATCAGGTTGACACTAGAGCCTAAATTGCAGAGGGATCTTTGAAATATCTCATCACTAATAGTGCAGTCCAAAACGAAACTACCGTGATCAGGGAGTTTAATTGGAGTTTTTACTTCAATAATTTCACTCATCTCTTCAGACACCATCATCATGCAGTGTTCTGATTCATGGAATCCTCGTGATGCTGCATCTTTCACGTATTGCTTAATAGCAGGCGAGATGTGTATAGCATTGCTTAGTGGCATCTCAATGTTTACTTTGTCAAACGCTTTCTTGCATATTGCTTTTTTCTAGCTTCTTCTTCTTCTGCTTAGCGATCTTTAACGGAAAAGGGGATTTTGCTTGGTAGATCCTTGTCTTAACCGTCTCGGTTGATTCTGGATCAAAGCGTCGATCGATTCTTTCTTCATGGCACCGATCGATATCCAGTAAGGGATGTCGATCTATATCCATTATGGGATGTCGATCGATGTCTCCCACGTCTATATTATTTCCCTTAGGTTCGATAATTAATTGTTCAAGGTCTTTATTTAGGTCTAATGCTTCAATTTCAGGAAGGATTTCAGGATCTTTTTTCGTAAGTTTTGAGCGGGATGGGATGAGATTTTTATTTTTCATCTGTCAAGATTTTCTCGAATTCATCGATGGTGATGCTCTTTTTAACGCCAGGGGTAAGTGGTCGACCGCTTCGCAAAGCTACGACACTGCAATGGCTCCTGGGGTTAGCATCTCTTTTACCAGGTAAGAATCCGTCCTCTCTTCTGATGGACATAGCGTTGTTTGCCACTTGGTTGTTGATTCTCTTAATGTGTTTGCTCAGAGTGTCAATTTTTTTTGTCATCTCTGAGTATATCAGGTCTAATTTTCTATTGAAGTCGGCAGCTATTCTACGATTTCAAGTGAACACTTGGTTTATTTTTGACTTTGAACTTCTTTCGTATCTGTTCACAGTGGTGTTGCAGTTTCTCATGAAATTGCGAGCGCTTTTCTAAATCGTTGATCGTTCAGGTTCATCAAATTAGAGAACTCAACTTGTTTTTCAAAGTTGGAAGGGGCAGCATTTTCCTCACCCTAATGTTGAGATAAGGTATATCCGTGCAGAAGGGTTTCAACTGATGTCAAAGTTTTTCTAACTCGGATTGAGTGTTTCTCCTCTGCGAACAATGGCGGTTCCTTTTTTTTGGTGTCTCTCTGTTCGAAAGCTCTACCTAAAGCTATGTTTTCTATAAGTATTTTAGCGCTTTCAGGGCTCCAGGTGCCGAAGTTCCCCTCTCTGGCTGTATCAAGGATGTTATGATAGTCTAGGTTTAGTCCTCTATAGAAAGTGTTGATGAGTTGGGGTTCTAAGAATCCATGGTGTGGGCACGGAAGTTGGTAGCTTCTTAACCTTGTCCAGGAGTTTTTAAAAGATTCGTTGCTACCTTGAACGAAATTGGATATCTCCCTTCTTGCTTCCTAGTATCTCTCCTCGTCAAAGAAGTGGTTGATGAAGGAGCTTCTAATATCTGCCAAGCAAGTCAGGGATCCTGGTGGTAGCTGGTTCAGCCACCTCCTGGCGTCACCTTCTAGGGAGAAAGGAAATTTTTTGCAGCGATTTAAATCGTCGTTCACCATGTCTTCTAGCATCTCGATGTGATCGTTCAGGTATTCAGTGGGAAAACCATTGAACTGATTTTTCCGCACCATAATTAGGGAATTGATATCAAGTTCAGAGCTTCCAGCATGGTTATCGGATAATCGAATCGCAGACCTATTGGAATAGGTTCTGCTGGGATTTAGGAATTCGAGCATTGGCAATTCATGCTTTACCTCATTCGTTGGAGATTTAGTGATTTGATTGGGGATTGCATCTCCATGATAATTAATTAGTTGGCTTGCTTCATTGCTTTTATTGTTGATTGGTTCTATCAAGACTACTTTCTTATTATTAGAATCAGTAAAGGCGTACTTACCTGCTTCTGGCTGATCGGTAACGATCGATGGCAATGGAAGAGTGTCGCCCGACAGCAGTGGACTAACTTCGATCGATGGTTGTTATCCAGAATCCATATTCTGTCCTTTAAGTACCTGTGTCATAAGGTTTAGGGAAAGAATAATGTAGCACAGTAAAGTAAAAATCTAGACAATATTCTAAATGAAATCTAATGGCAATAAGATAGAGTCCCCGACAACGACGCCAAATTTGATGTAGGGTTTTTATTTCACTTTCAAATTAACCCTATATTCCCATTTTACTCTCTCAATTAAGAGGTTCTGTGTAATACTTAGGGATCAAATGCACAGAGACTCTAAGATTGCACAATAGACTTATTGTTTTCGAATTAAAGCTAGATGAATTATAACAATAACAATAAAAGCGAATTCAAGTTTGATTTGGTTTGTAAGTATTAAATTAAGAGATTAGACTTAGGGAAAATTCTCAGGTTGATTTAGATAATGCAAACTAATAGATTGCTAGGTTTTTATTAAGCATCTTTCTGAATTCAAACCTCAAGGTTTAGGAGATCACTCTCGCGCATCGATGGCAGTAATACGACATCGATGCTCATTCTAAACAGTACTGGTTTTGTGGTTTAATTAATTCTCTAAACTTCTAGTTCAAATCTCGTTTGTTACTAGTTATTTAGAATGTTTAAGATAGCTTCCAGGTTATTAACCAGGCTCTCGCTTGCGCTACAGAACCCTAAGTTTTAAGATTGAGGTGATGAAATTC